>JBCEWC010000252.1:0-62212 GCA_038996855.1 Solanum aculeatissimum | reverse complement strand
CCCCCCCCCCCCCCCCCCCCCCCCCCCCCCCCCCCCCCCCCCCCCCCCTCCCCCATCTCATACTAGGGTAGAGAGAGTAAAAAGAATTGAATTCTTAGAATTAGACAAGTTACCTTTAAGAGAAAGTGCTATGAGTCATTCAAAACTGAGTTCGAACCAGAACTTGCAGCACATGGGGCTTGCCTATTATCCTCATTCAAAGAATGGATATCATCAATCTCAGGTGTATGCTGCTCAGCACGCTCTACAGGTAAAGTATCCTCCAATATATTTGATTCAGCAGAACTGGCTCTGCTATCAGTTGTTTCCAAATGCCCCATTAGGTTTGATACAGTGGTAACAGCTGCACTGACTTCATTCCTAGATTGGGCACAATGGTCTGGTGTTGAACTATTACGAGAGAAAAATTTCTCTTTCCAACCCCTTGAACTCTTCGTTAAAGATTCTTTGTATCTAAAAAATGATGATCAAAACAAGTAAATAGGGTCTACAAGCAAATATTATCTGATGTTTAAGAAGTCATCTGAAGAGTTATAAGAGATGCTATTAGAGTTTCTTAATACCTCATTGACATTGCACTAAGTCGAGACTTTATAGAATCTGAAAACGACTGAAAATCTGACGGTCCCGCTCTGTCTTGATTGTTAGGAGAAGATTGAGGAGGAGCCCTCCTACAATACCATAACTCAATAATAAGCCCAAAAAAGAGAATATATTGGTCATATTTGTCTTTTGTCCCTTGGCCTTTACTTTTCCCCTCCCCTCTCTTTTCTAAGACTCAACATTTATGATATGTTTTCAGCTTGTTTGCCCACTTTTCATTCATGGTGAATGGAAATTGAGGCGCATGAGATAGAAATCAAAAATGGAAAATCCCACGAGAAGGCATTTTTCCTGTGCCCCTATCTTAAAAGGGGGTGGAGGCTTTCTTGTGGTAGTAATTGTGAACTCATTGCAATTTTAAAGGATTCGTTCCGTGACTATAATATGTAATTGTAGCATTGTAACTCATGTGGAGCAAATGAAAAGAGAAAACCATCAAAACTCCGAAGAAACTTGAGACGCAAACATACCTATTATTTGAGGAAGTCCCAAGTTGATTAACAGCAGCATTTGATCCTGATCCAGAGGCAGGAAACTGATCAGCTTGAAAGGAAGATGGTTGAGTAACTGGAAGTCCAGAAACAATTGCAGAATCCTGACCAGATACCAAGACTTCAGGAGTGGGTTCACCCCCACTCCTTTGAGTAGAAGATGAAGCAGCAGCAAGAGGAGGGGCATTTGGATGAGCTGAGAACACCAGGAAATGGGGACGGCCTTGAGCTGATGACCTACCTCGACCTTCCCTTCTGGCAAGGTGGCGTGTCCTTCCCATGGCAGCAGCAGCAGCTAAGTGCTGAATGATACGCTCTTCGAGCTCAGAATCAGTTGCACTTACTGGTAACTGTGAAAGAAACATGCCACACGATTTTGTCACAAAATGGACCATAAACAGCGTAGAGGAAGAAAAAATTTGTGTGGACTTAAAAAATGCTAACATGCTGCAATTCAAAATCTCCTAAAGTAGGATGGTGAAAGATTGCATTGTTTCTAGGAGGATTCATCCTGATGTTTCGCTCATGCACTACCGCATCCAACAATTCCTGGCTGTAAGAGAAGCACATTAATCAACAGCCATGGAGGAGGACCAAGGAAGATCATAGAGTGATAAACAAGTGACCAATTTGAGAATAAAACAGAACCTGTTAGGGTCTTTCAAGCTGAGAGGCTGCCAACACATGGGGCACTGGGAGCTTCTCTGACACCTACATCACATATGTTCAATAATTATTCAAGATATTAGGGCTGTCAAATAAATCCATTCATACCTTTTAGTCACAATATTTGCAGCATATACAGTCAAGGATCCAAAGATTTTATAATCTATCAACTGACAATTTTCAGCGACAAATACAATCTGTAAGGAATATAACTTTGTTTCAAAAATTAAAAATTTAAACTAAATGTTCCAACTTGATTTTTATTTAATTTTAGTATCAGAAATAACAGATATAGTCACGATTCAATTGATCAAAGCCGCTTACATTTAACCTCCAAATGTATTTGGTTGGAATAATAGTAAATAGGAGATATTTGATGATTCAAAAAGTAACCTTTATTGTTTAGAAAAAAAATAACTCATTATTTTGCTCTCAATTATTGTTCCTAAACAGACACAGCAAGGAACCAACGGTAGCAGCCCCCCGTCCTATTGCTCTCTGGGCCTCTTTTGTGGGACTCTGGTACAAAAGCTAAAATAGATGAGATAAAACATCAGAAATTATGGAAGAAACTACAGGTGTGACACCCTTTTCTCCATCATCAATTGTGATTACGTTTCACATCATCTAACTACAAGCAGAGAGCAATGTAACTTGCAATATATATATGGGTGGGCTACTTATAAAAAATAATCACAATGCTGAAATCAAGTCACCACCGTTCTCTTACATTTTCAAGCTCCAAGAGGGGCATATAATCTAAGAAAACCATGCAATGCAAAGTTGGGCAACAGAGTAATATATCGCATAAAAAGACAAACTCCAAAAAACCTACGTCATTCTTAATTGCAGTATTTTGCTCTGACTTTGTCAAAATACTCTACATCTATTTATGGGTTCCCACCAGCGGCACTTTACAGGAAATTCCAAAATATTCACAAGAAAGCATACAACACTCATCTTTATGGCACAAGAGGAACAATAAAGGCCCAAAGGCAGCCATCTATGTGCACAAAATGTCATCTTTTGGGAAAGTCATAAAAAGGCATTATGCATCATAGAGATTCAGATAAGTGAAAAGAACAGTTTAGTCATGAGATATCTAATTAATAGGGAATCGTTTATATCACCATTCAAGAATACACTGAAGATGAAACTCATGCTTGCAACCAGTCACCTGCAGATTTAAAACATTACATTCCTCTATGATAGAGCCAATTCTGTTCATATTAACACAAGATAATGTGAACAATACGTACAGTAGAAGGATCACTATCACAAAACGCTTCAAGGCATATGCTGCAAGCATCATCACAGGCTTCCTGAATTCCACCTTCCACAAATGCTGCAGCTGAAGTTAAACTATCCTCAGACATCTTACCCTCCTCCATCTGTCAAAAGATCAAACCTTTAAACGTCACTCAACTTTAATAAAGGAACCAAAAAGCAACAAGCATTCTGACTTCTAATCTCAACAAATACCTAACGAAGGACCAATGTCTCACCCAATAATTACCTTACTTGCTCTCACATTCAGTGGTAATACGACTAATCAATTACTGGTGAGAATCAAATGCTACAGAGACAATACAATGTCTCACTCTTTCAGCTTGTCAAACAATAGCTATTTTCCCAGTTTGCCAATCTCCGATAAGAGTTACACAACTGATTAATAAACATCCAACAGCAGTTCAGAGGATAACAAATAGGGGACTAAACACCATTATTTCCATGTTCTTAAACAGAGTTGTGAATAACAATTTTCACTATATAATAAAAATAAACATCATATAACAAATTCAAACTTTTCACTATATTATCCCTTATTCCCAAGACCACTCGACAGCCAAAAAAGATTAAAAAAATGAAAACCCACATCAAGGTGCCGCAGATACTCAAAAAACTGATCAGACAAATGGATAAAAGAAAACAAGTAAACAACCACCCACTACTCCAATTAGCAAAAAAAGCTCAATTTCAGACACCCAACAAGTAAAATTAATCAATTTTACAAAACCATACAAGTACTGACAACTTACCTTAAAGAAACTTCAAGCAAGCAGATCAAATAATCAAGAATTTGGGCTTCGAGAGGTAAACCACCGAAATGAATGGAGTAGAAGGGCAAAGAGGAGGAAGAAGAAGACTTTATACACTTTAATTAAAATTCCCAACTTTCCCTTTCACTCTCTGTTCTTTTATTTTTATTTATTTACTCTTGCTTTCATTCTTTCCCTTTTTTCTTTTACTTTTTTGGGCCTAATGGGCTGGGCTGAGCCCAAAATAGCTTTCCTATATGGTAAGTTTAGTAGGCACTATCACCGTAGTGAATTATTCTTTCATCCTTAATCAGAGATATTGAATTTGAATTTTTTTTGGATGTGAAGTCCCTTTTGTTAGGGAGTATTTGGATGTGAAGTCCCTTTTGTTAGGGAGCATTTTATCCCAATATGCTGAGTCCTCTTTATTAGGAAGCGTTTTATCCTCAATATGCGACTACTTGACACAAATTCAGATTTAATCAAATTTTAATATGAGTGCCCAAAAAAAAAGTTTAGTAGGCACTTGAACAATTTTTAGTTGAAGTTGCCAAAAAAGTTTTAAAAGCCTATAATTTTTAACAAGAAAAAACTTTTTTATTTTATTTTTAACGCTAATAACTTGTTTCTTAAATTATTCTCAAAAGTCTAATATTATATATCAATTAATATAAATATTATGATAAATATCGCATCAAATATATATTAATACAATCTTAATGATTATGTATGGTCCTTTTTTTCAATTAAGTAAATTGAATTCATGAGTAAGTGAATTTTCTTAGCATTACAGTATTATTTATTAGTTTATTAGTCCATTTATTCACTTTTACTTGTTCCTATTTTGTTTTTTGAGGTGAACTTGACTGCACTTCGAAGCTAAATTTAATATTTAAAATCTAAAATTTAGATGGTTAAAAACTATACGAAAAATACTATAAGTTGCAATCTTTCTCAAACTAATATGATTAAAAAAAGTACATCTTAAAATATTGATCAAAATTCATGTAGTTTGATATAATATCTGAAATAGTGACAAGTAAAAGTGAACGGTGTGAGGATTTCTTCCGGGGCATAACCATAATTATAACAAATTTCAAGGACATCAACATAAATACCAAATTCTCGAATGTTGCCTTTATATAGTAGCCTTGCATCGTCAAAGAGCGATTTTATTTTGTTCAAGAAAGGTCTCAAAGATGTCAGGGGAAGAAGAAGAGAACGCCGCTGAGCTCAAAATTGGTGATGGTAAATAAGATTACTCTTTAAAGCACTTTATAAATCATTTTCATTGTTATATGAATTGCTTAACTTTCTGTAAATTGAGTTTAAATTGTTATATGAATTGCTTACCTTTTCGAATTTTCAGATTCAAACAATTCTGTAAATTTTTCATATATTTTGAATTGTCAATTATTATGAGCTATAATACTTTTTAGGTAGTTTACAAATATATAAATTTGGCCATTTCATGAGCAAATTCTCAGTTAAGCTTAAAATGTCATTTGGGTTAAATGAAAAGTGTCACATACATTAGGCACTTATTGGGACAGAGGGAGTGCTTAAAATTCTTTTTTTTCCCTTCAATTTACTCATAAACATAGTTTCTTTTCTCTCTTTTTTAACCATAAATACAAAGGGGAATCAAGTTTTTGTTTTTCTTTCTTCCTATAATGGATTATGTAGTATCTGAATTGATTCCTTTTTTAATTTGTTGGGATTGCTTCTAGGGTCTTTTCTAATAAAATAATGCAGAATAAGTTAGTTAATCTGCCAAGGTTACTATATGGTGCATATGGTTCTTTTTATTGATGTAATGTTTATGAGAAGAGACTTAATATCACATTTTGCTTTTTTTCTAGAACAAGAGAAAGACTGATTTTTGTTCATACATGGTGATCATTTATAGATACTTCAAACTGCTAGCTTCACTCTAAGCTAACTTAACTATTTGGCATCTATGTCCTGATGAACATCTTCAATGCATTTCGTCTTTGGCTAGTTACTTCAGAATTTTTTTAGCCATCCATGTAAGTTTTTTGATGGACTGTTGAGGGCTTCAGGCAATAGAGGTTATTGCTGAGGCATGAAGTGGAGAAAAATTGTGGGGTGGGGTGAGGTGGGTAGGTTAGATTAGTGGTACTGCATTCATCATTCTCCGTGAGATATGAATTTAGGACGAATTTACAGATTGGGGAGAGGAGAGGTACTCTATATGTAGATTGGCCAGTCTTTCTATCATAGATTTCCATACGGGGAAACAGAATTTCCAATCCATACAGTATTGGACAGTAGGGCTCTAAGGAGGTCAATTTTTTCTAATGTGACATCTGCTTTGAGTGCCACATTTATGGATGATAATTATAGGAAACAAAGAGGAATGTTTGTCAGCTGGTGGTTCTTGTGTGAAGAGATGGGAGAGGATGTCGAAATCCTTGCCAACTGCAAGGTGGTGATGAATGGAAGTTGTGGTTAATCTTTTTGGCCTTTGATCGGCAAGGCTGATTTCTCTGAAGACATTAATCAGTCGCCGAAAGCATAAGAGTGGTTAGGAGGAGAGCTTGGGAAATTGCTCCTTAAGCAATTATGTAGACCATGTGGAGAGAAAGAAACAAAGTTGACATGAAGATACTCTGCTAACTGTTGCCTATATGTGAAGTTTATTTTCTGAATCCATGTCCATACTAAAGCCTAAAGTTATAAACTAAAAGATAATTTCTCCCATGACATACTCATTTAGCCAAGCTGGAGGGAAGTGGTTAAGTGGGTGCCCCACCCTTCGATACCCAACTATTGAGATGAACATGCATTGATCCCCCTCCCTTGTCATCCCTCCAGCTTATCTCTATTACTCATGGTGAAAATTTGCTAAGTCTGTAGTCTTTTCCTGTTCGTATGCATACAATCAGAATATCTCTTCATGAAGTTCATTAACTTTTTTTTTAACTTTGGTTCAGAGTTTTTGAAGGCCAAATGTCTAATGAATTGTGAAGTCGCATTGATTCTGGAACACAAGTATGAGCAGCTCCAGCAGATGTCTGATGATCCAACTAATCAGATTTCACAGTATGTATATAAATCTAGATGCGCCTATTATGTTGTTAAATGCTCAGATATTGTCATTCTTCAGTAGATTCTTTTAAATACAAGCTGGATTAGCTGTACAAAATAATTGTTATTCTGTGGTACATGTGTCTGCAATAAGTTTGTTATATTACTCCATATCAACTTTTTTAACTTATTAAATTTTCATGTTCATATATAGGCAAAAGGCAAAGAAATATTCTGAAGGAAAACTATGCTAAACTGATGTGGTTTTATTCTTTCAACATCTAAATATGTTATTTTAAAGGGACGACATGTCCTTAGACATCATGTTCTCAAGTTTGGTTTATTGGTTACCTTTGTCTTCTAGGGTATTTGAAAAGTCACTGCAATATGTGAAGCGTTTCAGTCGGTACAAGAACCCTGATGCTGTTAGACAAGCTCGAGAGTATCCTCCTACATGTGGCTTATATTGAAAATCTTCAGTATCTCTTTTTGACATTTATGCATTTACAAAGACTAAACCCTTTCATAGAAGGTAGACCTTAACCTCAATTCAGGATCCTTAGTAGGTATCCGCTCGCTGAATTCGAGGTAAGTATCTGTCCTTTTATTTTTTTATACTTGGACTACCGTTAATATCTTCATGGGAACTGCAGTTTTATAAGTTTGAATATTGTGCAGCTCTGTGTTCTCGGGAATCTTTGCCCTGAAACAGTAGAGGAGGCTATTGCCATGGTCCCATCCATCAAGGTACTCATGTGTGATATTCAACCTTACTGACCTCCACAGCCACTGCTTGCTTATTTTGTTCCCCAATCTATTACTGATCTAGGAAAAGCCCCTGATCATTGTTTATAACTCGGTCAACATGACCATGCACGGCAGATGATGAGTTGGAAATAATGACGAGCTGGTTCAAATTTGTTTTCATTTTTATTTAAGCTAGTTAGTTTGTTGAGTCAACATGATGTGTCGTTTTAGGTCAGCAACTTGTTAGAAGTATGTCAATCAGCATTTGAAATGAGATAGAAGTCAAAATAGGAAAAAATAAAGACGCCTAGCAACTTATTTCTATGGATATAAAGCTTTAATTGAGAGAGATAGAGGAAGCACCGTAAAGATCAATTAGCGAGGTTTTGGGCATGTGAATTTGTTTAAGGAAAAAGGATCATGAGAAGGAATTTTAAGTATTATGAAGCCATGAGTTTGCATGTACTCAAACCACCATAGATTTTGATTTCATGCTTTAGACAATAGAAGAAACATTAGAACATATTGTATTGCAGATATCTAGAGTTGAAGTATTTTCAGAACTTTATAATTTCAAACAACATATCCAAAGTGTTTTATATGTGGGATTCTTAAACAATTTCTGCACTTGTAAGCGAGCTTTTCATTGTCTTACTTGGTCCTTCAAGGGATTTACCGTGCCGAGTTTAATCTCGTGGCTGTTTTTGAAGTTCTGATTTGCAATTTTGCCAAAAAAATAGAATACTTTGGATATGTATAAAATTGATCCTCGTCTTTTTACTGTGTATCATCTGTTGTCCCATTTGTTTAAGGCTTGACATCAACCTAATCAGAGCTGCTTGTACATCGTTGTGTGTGATTGTAATATTTCACCTTAAGGCTTAGGATAGTCTTCAGAAAATGTGCTGAGAGTTAGAACCTTCACAAACAATTTGTTTTCCCGACTGTAGAGTTAATCATCCAGCAATAAATCCTCCTATTACTTTTTAATATACTCGGGCTAAGTGACATCCTTTTTGTGCTTGCAGAATAGAGGACGTGCTCTTGACGAGGAAGCAATTGAGAAAATGCTAACAGACCTTTCTCTAATAAAGAAATTTGAGTAGCTTCATCACTGTTCTTGTCTCGCCATGCTGCAGCAGTCTGCTTCCGAGCCTGTACCTGCATGTAGTTTCCATGTAATTAGTAGCAGCTCTGTAATGCAAACTGGGCTCTGGCATTCTGTTAGAAACTTCAGTTGTTGATTGAGGAAAGAAAAAAAACTCTTTTCTATCTAGACATTTTTTTCATTTGGTAGCTGGTTGTAACCACAATCCTTTGGTAAACAGACCAAAACTATTGTTATTTAGATACAGGATTTGTTTTGTTTTGGCTTGTTCTGTGAGACAAATATTTTGAAAATAACCTCTCTATCTCTACGAGGTAATGGTAAGGTCTGCATATATTTTGCTTTCCTCAGACTCCACTTATGGGATTTCACTGGGTATGTTATTGTTATTGTAGGAGTGAGACAAATATTAACTATGGGTCCTGAGGGTCTTTTTTTCCTTTTTCAAGGGGGGGCCTCGAGAATCAACCAATAGAAAAATACATATCGCAGGTGAGTGACAACCTTCCTCTTTGCCTAGATAAATGAGATGGAATCACCAAAATCAATATGCTTTATGAGTGATTCATAACACAACACAGCCATGTTCAATCACTATTCCATGTACTATAATAGCTGCCTTGATTAGAACATTAACATACTGCGTCCTAAAATACAGACCTAGGAAGGCATTGATAATGCGAACTCTGTATGAGAAGCATAGAAGTAATTGCATCTTCGAAATAACGAAGTCAAAGCAAGAGTTACATACTAGATTTGCCATCCGTTTCATCTGTTGTTTTTTTTGGGTATGCGCGCGTGCGCGACTACTTGTAGATTGGGGTGTACATGGTTCGGTGACTAGTTAAAATTATAACCAAATCAAATAAAAAAATTAACCATCGATTCAATTATTGTCGATTTGGTTTATTTTTTTTATTTTTGTTCGATTTGAAAATAATAAATTTGTTGAGGGTATACATATCTCGACGAACACAAACAATCCACAAAAAATTATTGTGAATTCAGTTAAGCAATACTAAAGTCATTATGTACCAAAGATCAAATCTAGATATATATAGGAAAAAATTCCTACCTAAACAATCAAATAACTATCCGAGAAAGGAGTGCAAGAAAATTATATACCAAAACACTAACAAGAAAATTTTTAAATATAAATGATAAAATTAAAAATTTAAGTTAATTAAAATATGATAAAATGTTTATATATTATTTATGAATACTATATAAATAATTACAAAATTTATACATATAATTATTCAATTTGATTTGATTATTTTTGCAATTTTTTTTAGTAAAACCAAAACTAAATCAAATAATATCGATTTTCAAAATTTAAAAACCAAAACTAACCAAACCAAATCAAAAATCAATTTTTTAATTCGAATTGCGGAATTCTGACGAGAGATAGGATGAAACCATTATAAAGCATCGATAAGATAAAGTTTTAGTGCCTATAATGCCAGGAAGACTCCTTATACGATCATAAATCATACAACTACACAGTCTAGAAGGCATCTGGAAAATGACTAATCAATATACACATCCAATGTCAAGTCAAAATTGGTCTGTTAAAAATGAACATGGGGTGCTACTGGATCCCAAGAAAACCATGTCAAGTAACTGTCCAACAATGTCTATGAAGATCAGGGAGGAGGATTTCACGTGAGTTTAGAGAGAACAGCTGTATTCATCAGTACTACTACCCAGAATGGGTCAATTGCATCTATATTATCATATACATATACACGGTTAGGACAAAATGATGACATCCATCCCTCTCTCTTATTGAAGTAGGCTACATTCAGTGTTGCACTTTGACGGATTATTGTTTCACCACTGATGCAATAAGACGCACACCATATATCATTGATGTCGGCAAGAGTATGCACCTGCAGAAAGCCAAATTCATTGTAATAGATGGTGTCATTTATCAAAAAAGAAAGATAACCAGAAATTATCTTCGAATAATATATGGACCTGCAAGAAATTTGCACATAATTTTGGTCCTAGACGCAGTCCTTCCAAACACCCAAGAGAGGAGGAGGAGAAGAAGAAAGACACTTTCCTTAAAGAAGAAAGGCGCCTTCCTACTGCTAGTTCATTAGAGGATTTTGGTTTGTACCATAGAGTACTAACAGGAAATCACAGAAAGACACCTAACTCTCCATCTGTGGTATTTGTAAGGCCACTTCTAATAGGACTTGATGTTGGTCAGAACAAAATATCCATCTAGATGGAAATGTTTGGCGAAACTAACCAAGCTTTGGAAACCGTGAAATTTTAGCTTAGCATGAATTAGTTGCCTTATCAGCTTATTCATGAACTATTGGTCAAAATTCACCACGAAAGTATGCTGAGAGGGAAACAGAATATTAATCCATGTTTTAGAAGTTTATCATTAGTAATTTTGATCTTTCCATATAGACTTTTATCAAGCTTACTGAAGATTGAGTAGTTGCCTTTCTCGCTTAAGACGCAAATGTCTCTGCTGCATGTTTTGATCAAAGAATCTACATAACGAAGTGTCCATCTACAGTAATTGTGTCTTCTTAGCAAAGCCTCTCCATCAATTTTGCCTCAAATAATTTATTGTTTATGACAGCTACTCTTGTTCTCATGCATAGCATTTAGCCTACTCATCTCGCACCCTGGTATGTTAAACATATGCATACAACAAAAACAATGACATACCTCGTGTAGTTTCACAAAGTAGAGATATGTCAACATGATGCATCTAACAATATATATTTTTTGATAAGTATCTGGCAAGAACACAGAGCTGGAGATTCAAAATGTGTTTCAAGTTTTCTAAGTCCCAATTTTGGCTTAATTCATCTTCATGGATGTTTGAGGTCTCTCAGATTCAGAAAAGATTTACATAACTGCATACAAGGTCTGAAAGATCATATCTTGGTGATCTTGCAAAATTATCAAACACAACTGACAAAATCTCTAGTTGACAAAAATGAAGTCACTGTTAGCTTTTCAATTTTTATTTTTATTTTTTTGATGATGAGGGAAACCCGCAGCCACTACCCTTTTGAGTGCGCACAGGGTAAACCCCCGCTCTTATGCAATAGCTCACAAACCACACAAGAGAGGTAACCCGCACTAGGCAAGCCCGGTGTGACGAACTCAACCCAGAAGGCAAAACCACTTGCTTTCGCTGGCAAGGGGTTTCGAACTTGAGACCTCCAACATGGAGGTCTCAAGCCCAAACCACTGTCCTTAAGATTACTCTCAAGTATTTTTCAATGCTACATGAGATCTTTCCAAAATATTGAGAGGTTCATTCTTTTGGTTTTTTTCCCCTTCCTGGCATGCCAGCTAAACAATGTAGTGTAAGCAGAAGAAAAGGCGCCCTTTGACTTCTTTATATATACTATCCATTGATAGTTCTTTCAAGTTTTTTAAACTATCTACAAAACATCAAGGTAATACCATATTACAAAAATGACTGGGGAATTCTAGGACTTAACAAATGAAGTCGTCCAGAACTCTAGCATGTGTACCCAAGAGTGTGGCCTAGTGGGTCAAAGGGATGATAACCATGACGACTAAGGTTGAAATCCCAATGAAGATAAAACACTGGGTGATTTCTTCCCTTCGTCCAAGCCTTGGTCGATAGTGTTACCGGTGCTTGTGTTGGTAGAAGGTAGAAGGTAGAAGGTACCCAATGGAATTAGTCGAAGAGCAGCAAGATGGTTGGGACACCACGGTTATCCAAAAATTAAACACACTAGCATTTGTTCCAAGCCTCCTACCGCACTTGTACTATACCAAAAATTACAACTTCTGTTCGTACATCTGAAATATACAAAGATAAGGATAGAGTTTATCCTCGAAATAGCAATGGTTCCTTTCTATGGATACTGACCAAAACATACATCTCATAACAGAGATATTTTCTAGTCATGTGGATATGCCAGAAAGCCACGGAAGTCATACAACAATTAGGGCAGTCAATGTGCTTAATGTTATACTGTTATAGCAACTTGCTTCGACACAACAACGGGTTTTCTGTGTCAGTCACTAATCAGTATCCATTTGAAATATAATGAGCAGCTCCTATCATCTTATCAGTAGTTGCTAAGTGCCAAACTCATTGGAGACTACAAAAGACATCAGCATGTAATATCCATGGAAAATAACTTCCATTTTCTCTTATTGTTCTCCTCCCACTTTGTTTAGTTTTGGTTTTCTGTTTTCTGTTTCTTTTTTCTTGTTAGGGTTTAGAGAAGGGTGGAGAGACAAAAATGAATTGCAACACTTAGAAGAAGACAAGTTACCTTTAAGAGAGAATGTTTTGACTCGTAGAAAACTTAGTTTGAACCAGAACTTGCAGCACATGGGGATTGCCTATTATGCTCATTTGAAGAATTAGTATCATCAGTCTCAGGTATATGCTGCTCAGCATGTCCATCAGGTGAAGTACCTTCCAGTATATTTGATTCAGCAGAACTGGTTCTGCTATCTGTAGTTTCCAGCTGGTCCATCATGTGTGATACAGTGGCAACAGATGTGCTCACTTCATTCCTAGATTCCGGAACATTGTCTGATGTTGAACTGTTGCGAGAGAAAAATCTCTCCTTCCAACCCCTTGAACTCTTGGTTAAAGATTCTTTGCATCTGAAAAACGACGATCAAAGCAAGTAAATAGGGATAACAAATAAAATTTTCTGATGTTTAAGAAGTTACCTAAACAATTATAAAAGATGATATTAGAGTTTCCACGTACCTCATTGAAATTGCACTAAATCGAGACTTCATAGATTCTGAAAAAGACTGAAAATCTGATGGTCCGGCTCTGTCTTGATTGTTAGGAGAAGATTGAGAAGGATTCCTCCTACAATATCATAACTCAATAATAAGGATAAACGAGAGAATAGATTGAACTCACTTGTCCTTTACTTTCCCCTTCTTCCCTCTTCAAATATTTATAGTATGTAGTGATTGGGAATTAAGAGACATAAGATAGCCATCAAAGAAGGGGCAAAATACACGAGAAGGCCTTTTGGTGTGCCCCTATCTCAAGAGGGTGAGGATGGCGGCTTTCTTGTGGTAGTGAGTGCGAACTCATTCCATTTTGGAGGATCCAGTCCCATGATTATAATACGCAATTCATGTATGGCAAAATAAAAGAGGAAGCCATCAAAACTGTGGAAAAGCTTGACAAACAAACTTACCTATTGTTTGATGAAGTCCCAAGTTGATTAACAGCAGTAATTGATCCTGACCCAGAGGCAGAAACCTCATCAGCTTGTAAAGAAGAAGGTTGAGTAAGAAGTTCTCCAGAACCTTCTCCAACAGCAATAACTGGAGAATTCTGACCAGAAACCGAGACTTCAGAAGTGGGTTCACCCCCACTCCTCTGGTTAGAAGATGAAGCAGTAACAGCAGGAGGAGGAGGAGCGTTTGGATGAGTTGAAAACACCAGAAATTGGGGACGACCTTGAGCTGATGACCTACCTCGCTGACCTTCCCTTCTAGCAAAGTGACGTGCCCTTCCCATGGCAGCAGCAGCAGCTAAGTGCTGAATGATACGCTCTTCAAGCTCAGAGTCAGTTGCACTTACCGGTAACTGTGAAAGAAACGTGCCACAGGGTTGTCACAAAATGGAACATAAAGGCCTTATGAGAAGAGAAAAACTGTGTGGATTTAGAAAATACTAACATGCTGCAATTCAAAGTCTCCTAAGGTTGGATGGTGAAAGATTGTGGTGTTTCTAGGAGGATTCATCCTGATGTTCTTCTCGTGCTCTACTGCATCCAACAGTTCCTGGCTGTAAGAGAAGCACATTTATCAACAACAGTGAAGGAGGACTAAGGAAGATCATACAGTGATAAACAAGTGGCTGTTTTGAGAATAAAATAAAACCTGTTAGGGTCTTTCAAGCTGAGAGGCTGCCAACACATGGGGCACTGGGAACTTCTCTGACACCTAATAGCACATACATTCAAAATTATCAGGATATTCGCTGTGAAATAAAGCTCTATGCATGCCTTTTAGACACAGTTTGCAGCACATACAATCAATATCTGGAGCTCATAATCTTCCAAATGATTATCTTCCATGAATTTCTAAGGAAAAATAAGAAATCAAATGCTCCAATTTTTTGTTACCTAATTTTAATACCAAAATAGCAGATATAGAACATGATTCAGTTGATCAACCCAACTTGCATTTAACCTTCCAAATGGATTCAGTTGGAATAATGGTGATAGGGGATAACTGGTGGTTCAAGAAATGACTTTCATTGTGTTGTTCACTCTTTTATTATTCCAGACAGACACAGCAAGGAACCAACAGTAAGAACAACCCCCCCTTCCTCCTGCTATCTGGCAAGTCAGTATAACAGCTAAACAGATGAGACGAAACACCAAAAATCCTGGAAGAAACTACGGATGTCACACCCTTTGCTGAGTCATCAATTATGACTACGTTCCACATTAACTATAGTCACAATTACTGAGCAACATCAAGCACTATTTATTATGGGTGTGTTACTTGTCAGAAAGATTCACAATGCTGAAATCAAATTGACCACCTCTCTTACATCATCAAGCAAACTGTTCAATAGGAGCACATAATCCTCCACGAGAAGTATAGAACCCAAAAGTTGGGCAACAGAGTAACATATCAGATACAAAGACAACCTCCAAAAGCCCTTTCTATTGTATATGTTCCCACCACTGCACCTCATAATGCATCCTAATTTTCTGCAATAAGCCTACAACTCATCTTTACGGCATTAGAGGAACAACAAAGTTCCAAAGGCAGCCATCAATTCCGCAAAATGTCATCTTTTAGAGGGAGTCATAAAAAAGCGTTATGCATCAAAGATATAAGTGAATAAACTGTTTAGCCAAGAGATATCTATTTAATAGAGGACCATTTAGCTCACCATTCTAGAATACATTGAAGATGGAATTCATGCTTGCAGCCTGTCACCTGCATATTGAAAGATAATATTATTCTACAATGAAGCACATTCAAACACAGTAATACCGTCTAATGTGAAGAATACATACTGTAGAAGGATCACTATCAGAAAATTCTTCAAGACATATGCTGCAAGCATCATCGCAGGCATCCTGAATTCCACCTTCTACAAATGCTGCAGCCGAAGTCAAAATATCCTCAGACATCTTGCCCTCCTCCATCTGTCAAACGATCAAACATTTACGACATTACTCTACTTTAATAAAGCAACCAAAAAAAAAGCATTCCGACTTCAAATCCCATCCGCAAAGTTAGAAAAAAACAAAGAAAACCCTAAACACCAAATGATCAACTTTATCAACTCTTACTTACACTGGTAATATGACTACTTCATTGCAGATGAAAATCAAATGCTACATAGAAACAATACAATGTCTCAATCAAGCTAAGTTGCCTTTTGGTATAACATGATATCAATTTCCAATTTTCTGGTCTTTGGATTAAAAATTCATAACTGATTAATACACTTCGAACAACAACTCAGAGAAAAGCCCCAAGATTCCATTTTTATCAAACAAACTTTACAGAATAACATCTCAAACTCATCATCAGTACTGAGAAGAACCCCCACCCACCCAACCCAACCCACCCCACCCCACCAAACATCACCACAATCTAACACCATCTTTAAAATTAAAATAATCAACATATATCAAATTTCAAAATCTTCATTTGATTATCCCTTCCAAGAAAAAAAAAAAAGTAACCCACATCAGAGTAACGCAAATTCAATAATCTGAACAAGAAAAGGGAACAACAGTCCAGTACTTCAATTAGTAAAAAAAAAAGCTAAATTTCAAACAATCATTAAATAAATTTGATCAAATTAACAAAACAAAAGATTTACCTCAGAGAAGCTTCAACTAATCAGGAGGATCAAAAATAAATTGATCAGAAGAATTTGGGATTTTGAGAGGTAACCACAGAAAAGAAAAGCAAGGAAGACTTTGAACTTTCCCTTTGATTATGTACTATTTATTTATCTATTTTTATTTGTTTGTCTGTTTATTTATTTATTAATATTAATGTATTAGTGAATTTTATCATTTTATCTATATTAATATATATCAAATTAAATTAAAAAAAATTATTAATATATTAATTAATAATAGAGTAAAATAAAAAAAAATTAATTTTATTTTAATTTAATAAATATCTATATAATATAAAATAAATATTTATATAAAAATATTCATACAATATAAGACGGGGCAGTACTTTTGTTGACGTGATGAATGAAAACTGAGCTCACACAGCTTTTTAATTTCTCAACATGTGGCTTTAGTTCACTTACCCCTCCTACTATAATTACATAAATTTATTAAAGATGACGATTTTTTTTATTTAATGTAAGGAGATAAAGTTGAATATAAATAAACATTTTAAGCTGAAATGTTAAAAAGTTTATAAAATGCATATTTTCATATTTAGGACTATTTTATTTTTATTATAAAATTTAGACATTTGATTTTGTAAATCTGAATATTAAGATGCGGATATAATATATAATATATAAGATTTATATGCATAATAGGTTTTCTATAATTAAGAATTATATAAAGAATACTTTAATAAATTATAATAAATTTGCACAATTAGCAAGTGAACCAAATAATACCTTATTTTATTATTCGTTCGATAAAAGTAATTGAATTTTTTCTTAAGTTACGTAAGCATTTTGGACATACAATTTGAACATTAAAACTAAAATTTTGATTATAAATTTATATTTATTTATAATTTTAAAAATAAAACTTTAATTTCAACTTCAACTTAAAATTTGATTTTAAATTTTATTCACCTAAAAGAATAAAATTTTAATTCCGAACCATGATTTGAAATTGAGAAAAAATTAAAACTTCACCAAATACTAATTTTTATACCCAAAAATAAAAGAACTTTTATTATCCAAATTTACTTTACCCAAAAATCTGCTCCTTCTCCAAAACGGCCACACTATTGTTGTGTTAGGGTTTTATTCGAATTCTTTTCGTCAAAAAATTATATTATTTATATATAATTAAATATTTTTTTTATGTATATATAGTAAATGTCAAACTTTCTTCGATTGATTCATATATTTATTTCTTCAGATTTTAAATCTTAATCTGAACCCTCTCGGTAAAAAAATATTTGTCGTGTGACACATAAATTTTTTAGACAAATACAAAATATAAGCATAAGTGCAAGTGGCCTAATTTGTAGACAAAACATTTATCTTGAATTTAATTGAGTATCTACATGACAAGTCTAATCCATTATCTTGAAATTCAAATGTTTATTAATCTAACTTTAATCATGGTTCATACCTACTAAAAATGAGCACATATTTTCTTGAAAAACTATTCTGAGTTTCACCTAAATTCTTGAAAATTTTAAAAATAATGATCAAGCTATTAAATATTATATTAAAATGTGACTTTTTCTAGATCACCTAAAGAAGTCAAAAGTATTGCCCGATGCTTGGCTATCAAAGCGGACAAGTAAAATTAACCATTTACTTTATAAAGTAATTAATTTTAAGCGTAAGTATTTATTTTGAATATTTTAATATTATTTCTTTCGTCTAATACTTCCTTCGTTTCAATTTATTTGTCAGGTATATTATAACAATAACAACATACCCAGTGGAATCCCACAAGTGGAGTCTGGGGAGGGTAGAATGTACGCAAACCTTATCACTACCTCAAAGGTAGAGAGGTTGTTTCCTGGGAACCCTCGTCTCAAAAACTCATAATAATTACAATCATAATATGCATTATACATATGATTAGTGGTGTTTTTAATTATAATTTTATATATGAAATATATAACATCAAGAAATGAGAAGATTTTCAAATAAAATATAACAAATAATGATTATGAATTTGAGTCATCTCACGACTAAAAATAATAATAATCTTTTTTGACAAATAAATAAGTAAAGAAAATTTGAAAAAAAACAAATGTGTAAACTAAAGAACAAATACGCCTTATAATTTTAATTATTTTAATTCAAATTAAATAATATTTTAGGGCCATAAGTGACCCTGACACGACCTCGATCAAGCCTCAAGGGCCAAAAACTTAATTTGACCGGGCTTACAAGCCCTAATACTAAATGAACTTGAAAATCATGTCCTAATCATACCCGAATAACATGTGACACTGAATCGACCCTATAGACCAAACCCATTTCAACGGGCTAGAAATATCAAACTAGGAATAAAAATATATTTTCTCTATTTTATTTTAATTATCATAATATTTAATATTTTAATATATATTAATATACAAGTTATAATTAATAATATTAATAATATTTTTAAATTATCTAAATTAATTTTTTTTATTAAGATTTATGAATTGGACAGTCAAAAGGTGGGATGGGTGTCATAAATTCGGCCGAATTGTGAATTAGAGCCGTGTTTAGAATGTGTCCCTATTCCCTATGCTGACGCCCTTTCCTTCCCATTTCTCTCTTTATTAATACTCTCCCTCCATTTAAAAAGAATAATGTATTTAAAATTTTAAAAAATAGTTTTATTAATTTTGTAATTATAAATTTAATTCTATCAAATATATTAGATTATTTTTATTTTATAATCTTAAAATATATCATATTAAAAATTAAAATTAAAAGTATTATAAAAAAATAAATTACTTAGAAACAAGTTATTTTTTAAAACAAAGGGGTAATATGGAATAGTATATAATACCGTCCTACAATAATTATTTATTATTGATTTGATATGATAATTAAAAAATAGTAAATAATAAATGTGATTTTATTAAATTATCCTTTTGAATGTAATAAATGTATATATTAAAAATATAACAAAAAATAATTATAATTAATTAAGAATAAATTAAAAATTAAATATAAAATTACTTCTTAATTTTATAAATTAAATAAATATTATTAAATATCTATTTTTAATGTAATAGATAAGTAAAGATAACACATGGAGTAACTTCAATTTTCCATAAATAATTGGTGCAAAAAACGCATCAATAATTGGACGTTGCACCCATATTAATTGGTTGCTTTCTTTTGCGTATGCATATTAAGAAATTATAAATAAAAGTATAATTTTAGCAATTTACCCCTAAGAACTTCTATGAAGCTTCACAAATAAGTATGAATGCTTTTTTAAAAAAAAAATAATTGCAAAAGTAATATGAGAAAAAAATATTTAATATTTTCTTAATTTAGTAAAGTGATCAATTAATATGGAATAACTATTTTAAGTATAGTGATTAACTGATATGGGATAGAGAAAGTAAGATTTAAAAATTACTACATCGTTAGTCTGCTTGCCGTTTCATTTTAACTTAATTTTTGAGGGTTTTTTCATTGTCTAATTTAATTTTTGAGACTTTTTTTATTGTTCAAAATAGTTGAATTGTTCAAAGTTTAAGATAAATTGTTTGAATTTTTTTTCATATTTTCTCTTTCATTTATTAAAGTTTTATATTTTCTATGAGATAAATTACAGTACTTGCAAAGCTATATTTATAATTTAAATTAATATGGGACAAAGAAAATACCCGTCGATGTGAGCTCTCGGGAAAGATCAACCTATTATACCTAGAGTAACTTTTATCCGTTGAGGGACGACCCTTCCACTCGGCACCGTCGGATCACTAAGGCCGACTTTCATCCCTATTTTGAGACTCTTTTCAAGGTTCAAAATAATTGAATTGTTCAAAGTTCAAAATGAATGTTTGAAACTTTTTTTATGTTTACCCTTTCATTTATTGAAGTTTTATATTTTCTAGCCGATAGAAAAGCCGATAAAACTACATATTTATGACTTCACAAAGGGCAATAATGGAAAGTATAATTTAAATTTTATCTTTAATTCTTTTTTTAATATATGTGCGTTGCCTAAAAAATTTAATTAAATTGGAACGAAATAAGTAATTTTGTAGAATTTTTGGAAGAAGTATTAGAACCAATATGACTTGTAATATGTCTTGAATAGGTACTTGTTCCATTGTAATAATAACAATATTAATAGCACTTTTCTCTCCCATCTTAACTTGAAGAAAAAAAAAGTGATAAATTAGAAATTCAAATATTTCCTTATTATTGAAGAAGTAGTCATTTTTATTACACCTTTTACTTAATTCTAAAGAATATCTAATAAATAAATAACCAAATAAATTATATTTTATATGTATTAATTATTACTTATTCAATCCTATATTAATTTAATTTGTATTGCAATGCATATATATTAAAAAAAGATATAATTTAAATTATATTTCCTATTATTGTTCTTTGTGAAATCATAGATATAAAAAAAAATATTCATCTTAAATTTTAAATAATTTTTAAAAATTTAAATATTAAGTTAATATGAAATAATGGCAGCACTATATTATTATTATTTTTATTGAAACCGAAGAAAGCTAAATCAACACACGAAGAGATTATTTCACAACTGGGTCTCTTCGTTTTCCATTTCTCCCAGCTATATATAGCCCCCTCTCCCACTCTCTTGCGTCTCTAGTAATTTAGTGAATCGGAGACAATCGTTGTTAATTAACGACGACAATGAAGGAGGAGGAAGAGGAGAAGCGGAGTTGCAGCAATCACAAACGGATAGGGGAGGTAGCTGGGGGAACGACGGCAGAGTGTGCGATGGTGTGCTGCTGTTGTCCATGTACGGTGATGCATTTATTAGTACTGGCGGTGTACAAAGTTCCGACGGGACTTTGCCGGAAAATATGGAGAAAGAAGAAGCGGGAGAGGCTTCTGAGGAAGAAGAAGAAAGAGGAGGATTCATGGAAGTCGATGAAGAACAACAAAAATGTTTACCTTGGTGCCTATGACGACGATCACAAGAAATTTGACGGTGAAGACGACGACGGTGTAAGAGAAGCCGCCGATTTTGAAACGGAAATGTGGGACCGGTTCTATGGAGCTGGATTTTGGAGGACCCCATCACAAAGAGAGGAGGACTTAACATGAAATAATCAAAATAAGTAAGGACTTGAATGCAATTATAATAAGAAAAAACTAAAAGGTGAAAGAGACAGAAATTGAAAATTAATGATTTGTATATGGTGCATTTTGCCCCAAAAAAAAGTTGGGTGCCGTAAAAATCCATCGAACACGATTATTCAGGTGGACACGCCATTGATTTTTCTTTTATAATATATAGTAAAAAATACTTCTATAGAAAAAGTAAGACTTGGTCCTTATGGACCTCACAATGTTACATTTCTACATATTTTATTTCTTTTTTTGGCTGTTTGTTGTATTTTCCAAATAAGATGAATGTGATTGAGCAAAAAATCTATTTAAAAGTAAAATCTACGTGCACCATCCTCTAAGGTCTCACAAATCTGCGACCAAAAAACAGGTATTTTTCTCATCATATTTACCACTACATCTTGTAAGTTATTTTTACTTGCATGAGTTACTCTGTATCAGATCTTTGATCATAAACTTATTTCAACGAGTAAAATTGTCCTTATATTTATCTATACTATATTAAAAATAGGAAGACCTTTTAGAAATGTTGTTTGAATTTTTTTAGGGCAAATTATAGAAATCTCATATTTTACATGCATAATCTCAATATATACCAATTTTTTCTGAAATTACTAAAAATTCCTTATTTTTACAAATGTGTGTTATGTATAAGTGAAATAGCGAAAAAAAGGAATTTAGTAATTTTTTTAAATGGTAGAAAATAATTGTAATTAAGTTTTCAAATGTTGTGTATTTCTGTAATTTCTCTAATTTTTTATCCTTTATTAAAAAAATTTCCTTTAAATAATTTTTTTTAATTATATTTAGAACATTATCTTTTAAAATACATGAAAAAAGTGATAAAATAAGAACTCTTTACCGTTCTTTATTTGATATATTTTTACTTTACAACAAATAGTACTTTTTAATATTCAAACCATACCAAATAGAATGGGCCCTACCAATAATGCAGTTGTATTATTTATACAAATTTTCATATTCTATATTTGTAAGTTTAAAAATATTCCCTCTGACAATCTTTACTTGGTCCCTATATTATTTTAGGATGTCCAACAATACTTGTCCAATTTATAAAATCAAGAGATAATTTTACACTTAGTTCCTAATTTACCCTTATCATTAATTATAGTTATCTCCGTATTACATTTTTCAATACATTGTATTAATTATATTCAAAGAGTGATTTAGTAAAATTACCCCTATCATTTACTACTTCTTAATCCCTGTGTCAAATCAATAGGAGCAAAGTAAAGTTGAACGGAGGGAGTATGTCAGGAGCAATCAGCCGACAAGAACAATCAAAATCTCAGAGGTAAAAAAATAAAAATAAAAACTGTAAATTTTTGTAATATGATTATAATGTGTCAGTAACTTCACGATTTCTGAATTTGGAAAGAGTATGTCTTACAAAACTTCACCTGGAAATGGTGGGTTCTACCGCCAAACAACGAACTAAATAATTTGTTAAGTTGCAGATACAACTATATATCAGAACACCCAAATAAAGAAAAAAGAAGAAAATTAATATAACAAACGTACTGGTGTCACCTTCAACCAACGGTTTACCCACTGATATTCCCATTTCAAGTGCATTACAACAAGGACTCCAAACTCTAAACTCTTTCGGCTAATATTTGGCTAGCACGTCAAGTCTAGTGCCCGATGAAGCCCAGCCAGTGAAGGATGACTGCCAAAAGAAGCACAAGTATAGCCAAGATCATGCCAGGTTTTCCTAAGAGCCAATTTTTCGTCTTCTTGGCACCTTCAGCAGCTCTTTGAATTCTGTCAGCCCACTTCATCTGCAATATTCAGAAAAAATATAGATTGAACATGTGTAAAAGTGAAGTATAGAACACAGAAGACAAAGGTTAAATCTGATTTCATCACGAACTGGAATTTAGCTATAACAGCCAGTGTTTATTTCATTAAAGAATTTAACTTACATATGCCAACTTACGACAAAACCTCATACTCCAAAAGCGTGATGCTAGTCACATTTCCATCTAGAGAGGATAAATAATATGTGCACCCTATATGGTTGACCATTTAGTTTGATTTG
This sequence comes from Solanum aculeatissimum, assembly GCA_038996855.1. Classification (NCBI taxonomy): domain Eukaryota; kingdom Viridiplantae; phylum Streptophyta; class Magnoliopsida; order Solanales; family Solanaceae; genus Solanum; species Solanum aculeatissimum. The sequence goes on along the minus strand of JBCEWC010000252.1, from coordinate 38,457 downwards.
AACAGACACGAAAGATTTTTCATTAATTTAAACAAAAATTAAGTATCGGCTCTGAGTGAAGATGCATTACAAGTGCCAATCATGTCAATTAGAAATGTCATAATGATACAGAACAACTCAGTGAGAAAGTACACGTCTTCTTTAAGGAGAAACAGAGGAAAGGAGGATCATATATTTCGAGTAATTACCATTTTTTCCAAGTCATCTGGTGACAAAGATGACATCGCCTGTTGAGCTTTCTCTGCATCTGCCTGACTGAGCTTCACTCCAAACTGTTCACTCATATTAGCCATCATCTCTGGACTCATATTTTTAATCATTGAAGTGAACATCTGTCAATTACAGGAAACCATGTGTCAAGGAGTAAATCAATGAAGATCCAGATACATCCGCAAAAAGCAAGTATAGGAACGTATAACACAGTAGTAGTTGAAGGCACAGCCTGTGCAAAAGCTCATAAACTTACAAACTTATAAATACAAAGGCCAGAGAAGCTTAACCCCCACATTTGGTAATTGTTACAAACGTAAACAGTTTTATCTAACAGTTCACAATAAGTGGCAAATTATTCTGGAAAAAGACATAAGAGAAATGAAACAAGCAAGGATTGCTGCCTGAATAGGATCCAAAACAGGGTAATTAGCAACTACTCTTACAGCACATATCATAAAGATCTTTTATCACTCGACTCATGGTGCCATCAATGCATGTGGCTTTTTTACATAATTTTTTCGTTACCCATCGTTCTTTCCTCCATGTGTTTGGTGAATGAGACAATGTAGTGAGCTCGCACCAAACAAAAAAGGAATAAGTTTCTACTTTCCGAAATTATCTTAGCTAAACCTATAGACTTCCACTTCCTATTTTACTTTCCTTGCAATTTATAATGCATTAAGGGGACAGAGACCATAACCATGCATCAGTGTGGTGAATATATTCCAGTTGAGATTCCTGAACTTTGATGATTATCTCATTGTATCTAAACCAGTGAGACATTGAAGTTCGATCCATAAATTATTTTCTAGGCGGAGATAGAGGAAAATAGAAAGATATGGACTTTCAATAAAGATTTCTATGTGGCAACTGTCAGTCGGCAGTGCCTCAGAAATGTATCCTAAACGGCCCAATGAAGCAGCTTGTATTTATTTATTTATTTTGGTGAAGTAATTAAATTGCATTAGAAAAAGGCATCAAGTAGATGCAATGGTTTCAACGGCTACAACTAAAGATAGAGTTGCTTCAAACATGAAATTAACATGAAGCTAACTGTGCAAAAACATGTAAAGCATCCAAAAAGATAAACCCCCTTAAATCCTAATGTGTTAAGAGTTAGGGAGCTAACAAAATCCAAAAAAATTTCCATACTGTTTACAGGGGAGAGAAGGTGTCAATTATAAAGACTAACTAAACTCCTAGTCTTAGTGGTGCTTATGGGAGTTGATATTCCATCAAAGCATCTCCAATTTCTCTCTTTTCAAATACTCCAAAAAATTACCATTGCTTTTAATGGTATTATCAACTCTTTGAAATATCCAGCTAGCTCAAGCATCTCTGATGGAGAGGGGCATAACCCATTGGAGGCCAAACAATGAGAAAAAGAAATGCCAGATGTCAGCTGTTATGGGGCAGTGCGAAAAAAGATGATCGACACTTTCATTTTCTTCTTTACAGAAAAGACATTTGTTGATGAGAATGATGCCCTTTTTCCTAAGGTTGTCTTGTGTTTAACATGGCTTATGAAGGGTTGTCCATGCAAAACAGGAAACCTTTAGAGGTTGCTTGGTCCTCCAGATATGCTTCCACAGAAAGTCTTAAAGCACACCATTCTGGGCACACCAGTCATTGTAGCTTTCCTTCACAGTGTAGATCCCTTCCTTGGAGCTGCCCCAAAGTAGTCTATTTGGATTGTGAACATCTAAGCTACAGTTTTCCAGTGTTTGTAGCAGGAGAAGAAGTTCATTAATTTCCCAGTCCTGTAGATTCCGTCAGAAAAATTGGACACCAAATATTGTCAACTCTGTATTGGGCCACCGTGGCGTCCTTGTTGGTGGCTATCTGGAACATCAAAGGAAAGGACTCCTTCAAAACAGTGCCCCCAATCCACTCGTCTAACCAGAATCTTATGTTGAGTCCATTGCCAGGTTTGAAGAAAACTTTCTGAAGAAACTCATTCTGGTAACTACTTATGTGTTTCCAGACCCCTACACCATGAGGATCTTTGCTTATCTTTGGACTCCAGTGATCTTGGGTTCCATAGTTTGCTTTGATGACGTCCTTCCAATACCCTGCCTCATTTTGCCCATACCTCCAAAGCCACTTCATGAGCAAGCATTTGCTGTGTATCTTTAGGTCTCTAATTCGCAGCCCCCCTTGGTTCTTGGGTAGAATAACATTTTGTCATTTCACCGGAAAGAACTTATGACACTGTGTGGCTATGACGCTCTGCAGCTTGTATTTATTATTTGAGGAGAGGCATCTGCGGCTATGAAGCTCACTGTCCGTTCAATCTCTTTGCAACCATATTTCCTTTATTGGAGCAACAAGTGCAAATGGAGGAGAATACCCTGAGAGAGCTGGTCAATCTGTTTGCCAGGTAGTTTCATTAAATCAAATTCGAGAGAGAAGCTGTGTTCTACGGATTTGACTCTCTAGTACAAAAATGGCAGCTCAATTAGTACTGGATCAGCAAAAAAGCAAGCAAACTCATAGTAGAGAAGTGAGGGTGAGATAGTTGACGCATATGAAGAGCAGACGTACAGATGCCCATGCGGAGGTGTGAGAGGATAACTTTGGTGGGCTTTAGGAGGGGTAGAAGTAGGCCGAAGAAATATTGAGGAGAGGTGATTTCACTAGACATGGTGCAACATCAGCTGACCGAGGACATGATCTTGGATAGGAGGTCATGGAGGAAAGGAATTAGGTTAATACGGTCAGTGGGTAGTTGCGCATTGTCTAGCTTCTCATCTCATACCCGAAGTAGTAGTATCACTCTTGTAGTTTCTTATTCTTTAATTTTTGTTACACTATCTGTGGTTCCTTGTACTTCAACTATCTTACTATTTAGTTGTAGTGACTATTCATGTTTCATGCTTCCATTATTATTTGTCATGGCCGATTTTCGAACAGCTTTGATATGCTTCTCCTCGAGCCAGGATATAACGGAAACAACCTCTCTACCTCCCAAGGTAGCGATAAGGTCTGCATTTCCCCCAGACTCCACTTGTGGGATTTCACTGAGTATGTTGTTGGTGCTCTCCACATATGGATTGCCGAAAATTCAAAGTGGACTGGTATCTTAAAAAAAAGTTCAACACAAATTAAAACATAGAAAGGTATAATAAATAATGGTTTGGTTAGTCGAGGGACTAGGGTATTTTACAAACTTAATCAGGGATTTTTGAGTTGGCCGTGGGAACACTTAAGGGTCGTTTGGTTGGGAGTAGGTTATCCTAGGATAAGTTATCCCACCATGTATATGGAGCCTAAGTTGCTCGGACTCTTCACTTTTGGTGCCTCACCCGTGTCGACACGACATGGGTGTGAGATCCATGTCCGATTTGGTCAACCGGTTTCGGGTACTTTGACCAAAATCAATGGGAAAGTTTGGACGGTTTTAACGATTTCTATAATCAATACAAAAGCGAAGGTGAAATTGAAGAAAATGGAATACCTTTTATATAGAAATTTCTAGCCTTTTTCTTTAATTTCCTTCTAGGATTTTCTTCAAGTTCTCCACATAATATCTCAAAATTTAGGTTTTATCACTCTATTTTTAGATATTTGGATTATTTTTAGGCGAATCCCCGCACCCGTATCCATACATGGATCCATATCCCCGAATCTTAAAAATTAGATCATGAAGGATCCGACCTCTAGATCAGCACCAGTGTCGGACACCCGCACCCGAGTCTGAGCAACTTAGTATGGGACAACTTATCTCATTACTAAGGCATAAATGGTGGGATAATAATCCCCTGACTACCTGATACCTCCAACCAAATGCAGGATAAAACAATCTTATATTTTATCCTGGGATTATTGTACCTAATACCTCATACGAAACGACTCCTAAGGAATTAAATATTGGATCTTTAATAATGGTATAGGCAATACTAAAATACACATCATTATCAAGAAAACAATAAAGCCCATAATATGCATCATATATAGAAGTAGAAAACAACAGAGGACAAATATTATTTCCATAAGAAAGGACTGAAGTAAAACCTGTCTCATGTCTGGATCTTTCATTCGATTTCTCATTTCTGCTTGAAGATCAACATTTGAACTTGATAAGCTTGATTGAGAGCCATTATTTAAATTAGAAAACCCTTGTGATGAAGTGCTTGCACTTGAACTGTCATCCACTTTAAAATTTTCCCTGGTGTCTCGAGGTTTTGACTGCTGACCTGACCCACTAGAATCAGTAGTTGTTGGAGCTGATACTGGATTTTTCTCTTTTAACGAAGATGCCATTTCAAACATCTTTTGCATTTCTTCTGGAGACATCTTGCTCATCATATCAGTTGCCATTTTCAGCATCTCGGGTGTCACATTTGGAGGAACTGAGCCAGTGCCAAAGTTATCCGAGGGACCTTTCTGAAGAAAGGGATTTTCTCCTGGAAAGGAGGAAGCTAACTTGACCATTCTTTGTAGTTCTTCTGGTGACATCTTGCCAATAACACTGGAGGCTGTCTTTACCATTTCAGGAGGTATGCCTTCAGCATTTCCGCCACTGAAGGCAGATAGGGTGTCTGGATCAGCCCGAGAAATAAAATTCTGGAAGGATCTATAAACCATACAACAGAAATAAAAGTTGCATCATCATTGACTGAGTTATGTTTGGACATCGAAAGACCAACATTGGTGAACACAATATTATACGAGAAGAAGAAAAAAGATAATGATATAAAGAAGAAAGTACAATGTGTAGGGGATAGGATTTCTCATAGGAAAGTGAATTTGGTTACAAGTATGACATTTTAGCAGGCAGCACCAAGCAAAGGGAAGATAGGACAATGGCAATAGTAATGAAATTTCAGCAGCACCAAGCAAAGAAAGGTAGGACACTGGCAATTTTAACACTGAACCTAGACGAGATTTAGAGTATCTTACTACAGACCAATAACCTAGATACCTATATGCCACAACAACCTAGATACCTAGACGCCAGATTATGTTTATACAGTACAACATCATCATACCAGTATAATCCCACAAGCGGATTTTGGGGAGGGTAGGATATACGCATATCTTACCCCTATCATGGAAAGTTGTTCCAAAGACCCTCAGCTCAAAAGAAATGTTTTTAAAGCAGGATTGCAAGAAAGATATGACCTCAAAATAACAAGATACAAGGAAAATAATAATAACAAGATACAAAGCAAATGTTGTAACAAATAGCAACACATCGAAGAATAAGAGCCTACGCGACTACCAAATGTTTATGCAATATGAAACTGAAATAAACAAACAAATCACAGACATCTATGGTGACTAATCTTCAGTATAACGTTGCCATATACACAACAACACTCGTGCAAGATAAACAAAACATCCAAAAGATAAAGGTTGCATGAAAAAATAAGAGAAAGACGACTTGCAATTTAAAGAAGAACATATTACATGATCAATAATCTAAATTAATTCAGAGTTTGTAAGTAGGAAATTTGAGAGCACCAAATAGCATATATTTTTGTTAAGGAAGAAATTTTTGCAACATCATGGTCAGTATTATGTCATTCTTCAACTAAGTGACCAGGACACAAGCAAAAGAAATTCCACATAAATAAAAACCAATATAGGTTTAAAATATGGGAGAAAATTAGAAGCTTCTCATGGTACATGAATACAAGGATTAAACTCTGAGACCAAGAAACAAACCTAATGGATTCTGGGTCATTTTTTAAAGCCTCCAAAGACGCGGAACTTGAAAAGGGAGGCCCACCAAGAAGTTCATTTGGATTCTTAGGAGGGCTACTCGCTTCATGTGATTTTGATGCAACACTTTTTGCAAAAGAACTATTTGTGGCTTCTGAAGACAGCAATGGTTCTTCTTCAGTTATTTCTTCAATAACCAATCCTCCTTTACCTGTCCAAGAAAGGAGAACTCAAGTTCAATTAACATGGAAATTATTCAAAGAAAAATCCGGGTACAGCTAAAATATGGATCTGCATAACATACGTCTTGAAGCACCACCTTCCTTCACCAATCTTTCTTGGACACCCCTAAATCAGAAATGAAGATTCTTTAGTATCTAATACATGATGTGCACTAGAAGTTCAGCAAAGAGATCTAAAAAGAAAAGGGAGAAGGCAATCCCCTTCAAATGTACATTTACCAGCAATTATAGAAGTGCAAACAAGAATACCTTAAGACATCAGCAATAGTTTCATCATCAGGCGAGACTTCAAGTGCTTTACTCATGTCAGACACTGCATCCTGTTTATGGTCCAGACAAGAAATAAGAGGCTTGGCAAATATCTGATATTGTAAAGGAAGCACTGAAACAAAATACAAACAATGAGAAAAATCACAAGAGTCAACAAATACTCACTTCTAACTGTCCCAGCTCCTTATAAGCTTGACCCCTACGATAAAGTGCTTTGATATTCTTGTCGTCATATGCCAAAACCTGCACCAGCCACACATTATACAACCACCATATTACTGCAGTTGAGATTCATATTCAAGTACGGCTCAATCACAAAACTGAACTAAAATAAGATTTGAATGTCAAGTTTTCATCTGGCGTAGGTCTTACATGGGAGTACAAAAAAGTTCAATATTTAACTTTAATAAGTTGAGACTTTCAGGCTTGACAATAAGTTTTTTTAAGAAGCTGTAGCAAGAAGTGCAAAAGTGACCTCTTCAATTATTATTATTTTTTTTTAACAAAAGTAAAAGGTTTGTATATAAATCTTCAGCACAAAAGGCTGGGAACCCAAATTTACATCATGGAGCAACATTCAGTTGAGTAGAATAAATTATGTATTATGTAATATATCTTTGTTTAAAGAAGGTAAATATTATTTTGAAATAGACCAGAAATAAAGTGGATATTCATCCAGGGTTAAGAGTAAATAACCCCTGCCCTTGGATAACTACACAGAAAGCCACACATCGAAATACAAATATATAATAAGAAAGCACAATTGGAGACAGATACACATGTTTCCCATAAAATATTAGTTGGAATTATTAGGCCTCAAATTTAGGCAAACTTAAAGCATTATACATTACCCCATACCTCACTACCTTCCTTTATGCAGTCATCGTATTGTCCAGTTTTTAAGTAACATGACATCATGTTCAAGGAACAAGCCAATGAGATACTCCTGCCTTTCGCAGAGGGAATGCTTGACAGATTTTTCTTTGCCTGATAATATTTAGAAAAGAAACTATCAAAATGGTGACTTAAGTCTGGGTAGACACTAGACACAAGCAAAATCAAAAAGGAAAAGCTGAGGCTTACAAGCGAATATTTCTGCAGGGCCTCCTTGAACTTTCCTTGGCTGTGAAGATCATTTCCCTGCCATTTGTACATAGAGATCCTAAAATAAGCTTATTTCCTAATAAAACAATGCTTTCGTCGAGTACCACATGCTCATTGATTAGCATCGAATCGAAGTGCATAACAACTAATTCTATTACAGTGTCACAGAAACATTGCATACAAAACTAAAATCATAGCGACTGAAGGTAAGTATGTTGAAAAGAGCAACTGCTTAATAATGATATATACAATAACTGTTATAAATCAGGTCAGACCTTCGGCGTATAAGTCACAAGTTATTCATCTCATGTAGAGAGTATAGAGATACGTCTGCAAGGTAATTAACGAGTTACATAACCATGCATGACAGGAAGTTGTATGCACTTCTACGAATTTTTAGAAGTTCAAGCTAGTTAGGTACTGCAGCTAATTAAAGATGTAAAAATCCAGCTCACATGGTCTATGAAAAATAACTCTCTTCGTATGGATCATAAGAATGAATTCACTAAGTTATTGATCTTATTTACAGGTAACAGTTCCCAGTAATTCTGTAGTCTACTATGTAATAGAATAACACTTGTCTTACTTTTCAAATGGAAAATGGGACAGAAACTATCACTTCTTAACCAAGAATGTGTTAAATAGGATACAGTCACTAAAAAGCCACAATTCAGAGAGCCGCACCAGAGCATCTAAGAGAACTAAGTGTGCAGCAAAAACAACATACACAATTGAAACCAAATGAGTGCACAAATGGAATTACTGAGCATCTAGCTGTGTATCACAAAATAAATTACCTGCTTCTTCAGGAACTCAGCTCCACTAATTTCATATTTAACCTGTGCATCCATTCGGGAATTCATCACTGCTATTTCTTCAGGTGATGCATTAGCCATTTTCTTACCAATCTCAGCCATATCCTCTGGACGGGTATGCTTCAACTGTTCTGCAGCAACTTTTAAGTCATCCGGCCTCATGTGTTTCATGCCTTCAGAAGCCATCCTCATTAACTCAGGATTAGACATCATCTGTAGATCAGCAGCATGTCAGAACCAATAATGAACTAGTTAACCAAGTTCATTTTCAGATGGAAACTGATCCAAAGGTCACAAAATCAAGAGAAAAATAAAAACAGAAGTCTGGCCGATGCCTGGTGAAACACACTACTAGAGGTTTTACCCACTTAAATCCTCTAGCCCCACCTAATTTCTTTACTCAAAGTTTGCACCTGACTCCAACTAATTTCACTACTAAAAGTTTGCACCTATTCCTTTTTCAGTAATGGCAGTGTCCGGAGTACCAATCATGTAACAAGATTCCTCTGTTTAGTAACCTCTCTATTGACCAACATCTCCATTTCACATTCTTTTTCATTTCGTAAATATCAATAGCTATAACATAAGCTGATTGGCTGTAAATTTGAAATGAAACAAGACTAGATCTACAGTTATACCCGCAATGATCCATCATCACACCCAATAACATATGAATAACCATAACTTGTTCAAGCAATCAACTAAAACTCAATTTCCACGAAGAATTACTCGTTCAAATTTGAGATTCAGCTAAAAGGGTAAGAAATAATAGGAACCTGCTGCTGCATCCGCGCCAAATCATCCGGGGACATGCGACTCATCTGCTCTTGGGCCATCCTGATCAATTCGGGATCCATCATTCCGTTGAACATCCTTCAAAATACACAATCGAATAATCTGATCTTCCCCTGAATTTCCAATTCAAAAATAGGCAAAATTGGATGAATCTGTAGGCAAAATCCGTCGATTTTTGAGAATTTTTGAATCTAATTGAACGTAATTTTCAACCAGAAATATGTATATATGCGATTGTGTATGATAGCGATCTGTAGCAACGAAAAAATACGAGAAAAATGAAGAGGAATGGTCGTAATTGGTTGGATTTTGGACGCCTACCAGTAGAGTTAAAACGCCATTCCGTAATAGGAAGGATCCTCCAAGTAATATTTTCCCTAGTGGAGAAGTAAAATGAAAGCCCTCGAACTTTTTATTTATGACAATTTACTCCTCTAATAATTCTATAATCATTGGTACTCATCCATCTTTCAAAACAAATTGTTTTTCTCTCGCTTTTTTTATTTTACATAAATCCCCCTCAATGATAATTAAAATACATTGTACTCCATCATGTTAAATTTCTGAATAAGCCTTAATTACAATTTTTTTTAAAAGTTTTGCAATGACTTCTTCACGCTAAGTAGCTCAACAAATAATCTATAAGTAAAATAAATACTGTACTAAATTTGATTAATTATTTTTTATATAAAAATTTCAATTTTACGAGAGCTATTATCCTTACATATTTTCGAAAAAGAAATTAAGTATAAAAGAAAATGACAATAATAACGTTTGGATAAATTGAAAAAATTAAATATTTATTTAACGTCTCATTTATCGCATAGTTGATAATTACCACCGTACAATATGATGGCATCATCCCCTTATCCTATGTCCAAAGAAATGATTGCCGACTCATACAATAAAATAAACTAATTTTAAATATATGCCATAAATAAATAAATAATTTATAATAAATATAGTTGTATTTTATTTACATAATAATTTAAAATTATAAAAAAATATAGTGATTATATAATATAAATTATTATATATGAGTTATATAATAAATATACATTATGATACACTCAAAAATTGAATATAACTTGACTACATATAAAATATACATGACCATACAGTGAATGATGATTTTTATGATTTTTTTGATAATTGAAATGACCATATCATGTAATTATTCCTATAATAATTTCTTAATATAAACCTACCTACATATAATATCTGTAATACTCTCGTTAATTTTTATTTGTCACTATTTCATTTTTTAAGGTCAATTTCACTAAATTTCAAAGTTAAATTGAAGTAGATTATTTTATTATTAAAAATCTAAGATTTAAATAAGAAAAAGTATAAATTTCAATCATTTTTCATATTAATATGATGAAAAAATATATTTTAAAATATTGATAGAGTCTATGCAGTTTGATCTCTATAAGTGAAACAATGAAAAATAAAAATAAATCGAGAGAGTAACTCAAAATAAATAGTACTCCCTTTGTCCAAATAACAACCCTTCTTCCAAACCACTTCTAATTATGTGGTACACAAAGATTAAACGTAAGTTATTATGATTATATATTTAATTTTACATACTCTTAAACACAATTAAAAAAAATATTTACACGAAGATTCTTTACTCAATTTCTGACTCTATCACTAGTCATTGTCATAGTAGTAAAAGTTCTAATGTCATAGTAATTAAATTGTCCACAAGAAATCTCCTTTTACACACCTATGTGGAATAAAGATGTGCATTTCATTTTTCAAAGATTTTTTTCCCAAAAATTCCATATAGGATCTTTTCAAAGGATTGTTTGTCCAAAAGAATCTTTATTTTTTTGTAGATTAGATTGTCTTCAAAGTTTTCTTTTATGTTTTGCGTGTGTATTGCAATGTACACTTCATATTTAATTTATGAATTTAAAAGGTACTGCACAAAATGTGAAACAAAATGATAATTCTTAATTTAGATATTCATGCAAAAACAAATTGGCCAGCTATATTTTCTTTACAAGAAAGATATCAAGATCCAACCCTCAACATTCTTTTCTCCAAATTATTTTAATTTTATAAAACAAAAATAGAGCCGTCAAAATGGACTTAATTCATGGAGCTACCTCAATTTAAATTGTTATTGAGATATAACCGAGATAAAAAAAATTCAAGTTTATTTAAAACTAAGACTTAACTAAGCCGTTGGCCCTTGAGGTTTGACCAAAATCAGGTTGGGCTTGGTTCATTTGCAAAAATATTATTTCATTTGAATTAAAACAACTAAAGTTGTAAAGTGTAATTGTTCTTTAGTTTAAAAGTTTATTTTTTCAAAATTTCTTTATTTATATTTATTTGTCAATGAAGATTACTCTATTATTTTCTCTTTAATAATTTTTGCTAGATTTTTATCTACAATTATTGAAACAATGTCATTGTTTGTCATATTTGATTTGAAAATCTTCTTAGTTTCTTGATGTTATATATTTCAAATATGAAATTATAATTGGAAACACCACTAATTATATGTATAATGTATATTATGATAATAATTATTTTTTCATATAATTTTATTAGACATATTAATTTGAAAAGAAAAAAATTATATATATAAAAAAAGAAATGCTAGCCTATCACACCCCTTCTAGAGTTTGGATTGAATTGACCATTTTGAAGCTCTTTTAAATAAATGATTGACCCATCTTATATCCTCAAATTTTTTGATCCACAAAGCTTAAACTGAATAAAATTGTACCGATCTTTTTAACGACTCTAAAAAAATAAAAATAAAGGAAGAGAACAAAAATTTAGACAAGACTTCCTATATTTAAAAGCCTCAATGTCGCATGTTGTGACATTTATATGATGATGGTAATATTTTTATCAACATATGTACGTGTCCAGCCCCACCCTCTCACGTGGCAATAATATCTAGCTATAAAAAAAATAACAATAATAATAAATTAATAACATATCAAAATGTAATTTTATTTGATAACTATTTAATTACATCAATCTCATTTTATTTTTATTGAATCTTACTTAACTTTTTATCGCGAAGAAAAGTCAATTAAAAATAAATACTAAGACAAATTTAATTAGGATAATTTGGTAAGTAAAATACTCTTGCCATTCTTATTTACCTGTCAAATTTTAGCATACCTATTAAAAAAATAATTATTGATTCAGTGAGTTTACTATTTTGCATAATTGTTAAGGTTTCAAGCATATTAAAGACATTAACTTAATGTTAATAAGTTAAAGTTTAATTAGAAAAAAGTTACTCTTTCTTGATTTATTAAAAATGACAAGTAAAATTAAAAAATAAATTAAAAATATTTGACAAATAAATTAAGACGGAGAATATAATTCTTTTATTTCTTAAAACTCTGTATCTATCTCAATTAATGGTACTCCCTATCATGAGGATTTTTCGTCCTTCCCATGGTATCCTCATTTTACAATACAACTAAGTTCTATGTCAGCTAAAAGAATAAAAGTCAATTAAAAATAAATATTGTAATATAAATTGGGATAAATTAAACAATTCATAATACTTATTTTATTCTAATTTATATAACTCGCTTTTTTTTTTAGGCAATTTCCAAAAAAGAATAAAATTATATTTAATACAACAACAACATTATATCCATCTAGGATGAGAGGGTAAAATGTACGTAAACTTTATCACTATCTCTATCTCATAAAGTTAGAAAGACTGTTTCCAAAAGACCTTTATCTGAAAAATATCATCCCCAAAGCAGAAAAATATTAGATATGAAACAAAATAACTACTTCTCACCATCCTCATAGTGTATGCGACAAACGTATGCATTTCGATTAGGGTCGTATTCTATGGTTATGATTCTACCATATATGTCTTTTTCATTCCGTCGAAAATTAATTTTACGGTATAGACGCTTATGATCTCCACCTTTATGCCTTGCGGTAATGATTCCTCTGGCATTATGACCCAATTATGACGCTGTCCATAGATCAAACTATTTCGTGAATTGAATTTTACTTGACTATCTATGGTTTCATTGCATGTGCTCGGGGTAGAAGTTTTGTATAAATATATCGAAAAACAAATGATAATCTATAAAGACAATAAAGTAACAAAATAAATAATGGACAATAACAACGTAATCGATTATTAAATTTAATAATAATTTTATTTTAAAATACTTATTTTACTCTTAATTAAATAATATATAGTCATATAAATATTTATAATTTAATTTAGACAATAACCTTTTATAAAATTTCGTATAAAATCAAATTAAATATCTTCGCGGACACTTTTCTCTTACTTTTGACTTTCAATAACCCTATAATAGAAAAGACAACTAAAATGACACATATTAAATTCCGCAACCCAGCACGAAACTTCCGTACGCGCAAATCCCACGTAACACCGACTTTACAACCGCCATTTAACTACTAAATTAATATTCCAAATTACTCTTAAACTATACATTACTACACTTCTATATAAAGTCCATCCAACAACAATTTTATTGTTCACAAAAAGAAAAATCAAATTCATATGTGAAGAGATCGAGAAAAAAAAAGAAGCCAAAATTTTCATACACTATGTGCATGGAGACTACTATTTCTAATACACCAAACAAGTCCGTTTTTTCAAAATTGAAAAACAAAATTTCATCGAAAAAGCCGATCGCAATCGACGATGATACTACTATTAGTCGTAGTAATACTCTTTCCGTGGGTATAATTACCACTAGTAGTAGCGAAAATAGCGATCAATTAGAGAGGGTATTTATGTACTTTGACGAGGACGGAGATGGAAAAGTGACGCCAGCGGAGCTACGGAGGTGTGTGAAGGCGGTAGGTGGAGATTTGACGGAGGAGGAGGCGGAGATGGCGGTGAGGCTATCGGATTCGGACGGGGATGGGATGTTAGGGTTAGAGGATTTTAGTAAATTAATGGAGTTAGGAGAAAAGGATAATAAAGAGAGTGAGTTGAGAGGAGCTTTTGAGATGTATGAAATGGAAGGAAGTGGACAAATTACACCTAAGAGTTTGAAGAGGATGTTGAGTAGACTTGGTGAGTCTAAGTCTATTGATAATTGCAAAGCTATGATTCAAAGATTTGATCTTGATGGGGATGGAGTTCTTAGCTTTGATGAGTTCAAAGTTATGATGAATACTTCAAAGTATAGAGTTTAAACTCTAGAAAGAAAAATAATTACTTCATGTATGTATATAATATAATTCTTTGGTCTTTTCTTTGTTGCGTCATATTAAAAACAAGTTGATTTAGTATCAAAGCAAGATTGTTGGCGTATGATGAGATATTAAAGAGTCCATATTGAAGGTTAAAAGATTGAGTCATTTCAAACAATTCTTTCTTCGTAAATTAGTTATGGAATTGAATTATGTTCGTGATTCATTTTTTTAACAAGTTCAGATAATGTTGATGGATTACTTGATTGTTATTGTTAATAATTTTATTTTATGTTTATGACATTTTTTTTAGTACTTAGAAGTAAAATAATTTGCGATTAAGCGTGAGAAAAAGGAGTTCCTTCAAGAAAACAAGCACATTTATCTACCTTGTTATTTTATATTAATTCAATAAATGGGTAAAATACATCTTCACATACATCCTTGACATTAACATTAATTTACTATTTAACCGTTACAAACTAATATAGTTTAGCGTAAATATAATATTGAATATGTGTGTTTTGTCGTTTGTTTGAGGAATACTATTGTCACGACGAATTGTTTTTTCAATCCTGAAATATCGAGCACTTTTTTAAGCTCGTCCGATGCATAGAGGGGTTAACTAATGTATTTATTTAGATACGTTTTCATTGAAATTTTCATATTTTAAATTCTGAGTAAAATTCACCTAAGTTTATTCTATGGGTCAGTTGTGATCTTGAGTCGATAGATGAAGGCTGATGACCTCAATTTGAAGCCTTTGGATTGCATCTTTTTAATATGTGACTCTATTTCTATAGAAAATTATAGAATAGGTTGATATTTTAATTAGAACGTATATCCTTGAGTTTGGGGTTTCAATTTTAATTTAGGAACCTCTGTATTAGCTGATTATCCCCTCTCTAGGTATAAAGTCTAAATCTAATTTCATAATTTTAGAAATGTGATTATGGTTAGTGCAAGTTGTGAGGATAAAAAGAGAACCTATTTAGCTGATGACTTTCATGTATAAAGTCCTAACATTTATATTTGGCATATCTCAAAAGTTTTTGACTTTGAATTCCTGGCTTTTGTAGTTAATAAAATTCTTGGCTAGATACATGTATGCAGCCTAATAAATAAGCAATGTGAATTGGGATGGAATCCGTGTCCTTTCACCTCCTAATAAATGAGCAATGTGAATTGAGATGGAATCAGCGTCCTTTCACCTTTAATCAAAGATTATAGGTTCAAGCTTTGAAATGAAAAAAATTTGAGCACGAGGAAAACCTTACAACGTATAAATCTAAATTTATCTGAACCTCAATATGAACTCCGGATGAAAAATCAATTTAGAAAAACACAAACAAGAAAGTTCTTGGCAATTAAACAGATGCTAAAATCCTTTCCTTCTATTGGCACAAGTAGGCTGGCGTCTCTATGCACTTAGACTTCAGGGGAAATCTTTGTCAGATTCATTTTATGAAGAAACTATTTTTTTTTTAATTTATGGAAAATTAAACATTAAAATAATTTCTTATAGTTATTTGTCAGATGGACAAACATCCTTCTACTTTTAATTGAAAAATGTTTGAACTATAACTTTATTTTAAAAAATTATTACTTAAAAATATTCAATAGGAACAAATTCTAAATAAGGCGTCAACATGAAAAACGTAGAAAAATTTAGGGCGCACTATGACTTTAGCCTTGAAATTCAAATGCATTAATCCCACCAATCTCATTATAATTGCAGTTGCAGTATCATATTGCATGAAATAACCAACATTCACACTCTTCCCAATAGAATTTTCAAAACTTTCTTACTCATTACAATGCTGAAAGGCAATGTCTCCAAATGTCTACCTCCCAAAAAAATTTGCAGATAGCCTTAGCTTGTAACTCACTCTTTTATCCCAGACTCAACACGTATTTAGCAAAGGAGTGACACTGCTGCTACTGACTTTATATGTTTGGGCCTTGGCAACAAGTACAATGATTATTAGTAGAATTCAGTCTTCATTTCTGCTGTGTTCTAGTTGTATATTTTCATAGGCTTTCCATGCGGGTGCTGATTCTGTGACATCAAAGGAAAAATTTGTAAGTTAAAATTCTCATTCACAATGAATACTACTTGCAATTGAAACTAGCTTATGTGGGGAACTCTGTCAGTGGCCAAAAGGAAAGAATCATTAGTCAGTGGACAGTCAGCCATTTAGATTGGGCTCAGACATTCTCAAGGCAAAGTATATGTTACTTTCCCTCCATCTAGCAAATAAACCACTACAACGAGTAGAAATAGAAAAATTTTAGTAGGCAACAGTAGCCTGGTCAAGTCAAACTATGTCATGAGTCCAAGCCTCTTCTTAGAATCTATCTTAGGGATTAAGCACAGAATTGTAATGCCCACGTGTAAAAACCAGATACACAAATTACCTGATGTGCTGCATGAGTCCTTTTAGGACCATCAGCAGAATGCTCCAATCCTAGATACTGCTCCCAAGCACCAGAGTCCCTTCGCTGCAGAGGAAGAACAAGATGTAAAACACTCTAAATGTAATCAAACAAAGATGTGTGGTGAGGACGTGAGACTAGATCATGAATTTAGCACCACTCCTGTTTTGCATTTTTCTTTTCAGATTTGAGGACTCATTTTAATACCTGGAAATGATTCGACAAGATGTCAAAGTCCTTTAGGTACTCAGGGAGACCAGCCGAGAGGAATGCAAATTTCCACTGGAAAATTGTAAACAAAAGAAGTAACTACCTAATATAGGGTCTAAATGAGAAAGAAATTCTTGTAACTACCTACTGAAACCCTCATTAACAGGAATGGAAACGTCAAGTTGCAAATTACCTTAGCAAACTCTTCATCTGGGACCTGCAATTTCCTCTGTATACGCACCTTAACTTCAGCTAATGTCTCATTCTCGTGGATAACCAAGAGAAAAGGTTCCCCAAAATTTTGAAGTTGCTGTTAGAGACAATAATATAATGATACATAAGACACACTTCTTAATTTCAAGTGACTGCAGAAAAGTTGTCTCCTAATTGTTCTCTTCTTCTTTCTTTCCTTCTCCCTCCCCTAGGGTCAAGGGAAAACCTATCAGAGAGCGGACGGCACAAGTACAGAAGAATCTTACCATTCGGTCTTGTGTTGGCACATCATTAAAGTGGTATACATGAATCAAAAGATCATGTGGGCCAAGATTTTTCTCTTCTTCAGGTATCTGCAAGAGAGAAGGGTCACAATGATGAACTACTGCACTACAAAACAACTTCAACTGTCACATAGTCATATCTAATGCTGAATGTCAGGTTTGAAAAACTAGTCCATGTTACTTCTGAATAACTTCCATGTCATGAATTCTGATGTAACAGTCCAATGCCTATCATAGGATTCAATCGGAAAACATGAGGCAATTTTCATGTCAGTGGAAACTTATATCAGAAACATCAAAATGAAGATCAGTAATACCACTTTCCTTTTGATAAAGCATCACGTTAATATTAATGACTTAACGTGATTTGCAAGAATCTGTTACTGATTCCATTTTTTTGTGTTTTTCTTATACATCACTTTCCTTGTTATCCGTCTTATTCCTATTTTTGTTCTTTTTCACTTTTTGGAGGATATAGGTTATCTGTGTAATTCTTAAATACATGTAGATAGAACCAAAGTCTGCCTTTTAGTTGTACATAAGCATCTTAACTACTCTCCTTTTGATTCTATCATTTAGATCCCTCTCAAAAGAGAAGAAAGGGTTCAGTGAAAGGGGGAAAGAGAAGGAGAACCTCTTCAGCCCGTAGAGTCCAGTACTGGTCATTTATGTTTCCTATCTTCTCTGTAGTTGGGAATACCTGCACAAAAGCAATCACAAGAAACAAGAGGAAAGATAATGCAAAGAAGGACAGTTCTCTCCAGAGAAACGAGTAGAAAAAACACCATTTCAGGAACCGGCAAACTAAATGTGCAGATGAAACAGAGCTTTAACAGCGCTCCTATTAGGATACTGCATAACAATTACGTGGAATTTGCCAGAAGCAGTAAATCAAGGAACAAATTAGAAGGTTAGCTTTGAGGCAATAACCAATAAGAAACTAATACCTTGTAAATCTTATGATAGAATACCTCTAGTAATCTTAGCTCTGCATCTGGATGCGACAACTCAACCTGTTTCACGACACATCAGAGTAGCAATAAAGTAAAACTAATGCTACAGAAGCATCAGCAAAGCAGAAATCTTATGCTATGCTCAGCTGGGGATGAAAGAGGAAGGAGATATGAGGAGGGCTTCTGACCCTCCACCACATTGTAAAGAGGAGAAGCAAGTGCCTATTGTTTCATTAGGAAGAAAAGGAGAAGTTAAAAGGGGAGGGGGCTTGTGACCCTCCACCACATTGTATTTTTACATCCTTTGAATATTTCATAAGAAAGAAGAAGTTAAATGGCTTTACTTCCCCATGAGTTGTATTTAGCATCGGGAGAGAGGAAAAATATTCATAAGAAAAACAAATCAACCAGCCAAACATATTTGCCTTCCCAACTTCGAACCAAACATGGCATTAAATACAAGCTACAAAACCAAATGAATGTAGCGAAAAGGGTCGGGCTGTTCAGTAATTAGAAGAAAGTTTGTTCAACTTTGCTTAACCAATAATGCTACCAAGGCCAGTATATTACCTTTGTTTTAAGATTTTTAAGTACATCATCCACAGTACTTTGTTTTGGTAGTCTGATTGTGTGAGTGACCACCTAAAGAATAAAGAAGTGAGAATCGAAAATTAATATCTTATAAAAATAAAGAAAGAAGAAAGCAATAAGAATCAGTTGTGCATACTCACTTCATCTTTGGTAGCATGATGAAAATCTACTTTTAAGGTTTTCAAACCTTGCAATTCTGGCAAAGGAACATCCAGCACTTCATAGTACAATATATCAGAAGTCTGTGCAAGATTAATTACAGATAATAAGACTCTCATGAACTCATGCTCAGCATTATCCAATGAATTTAGCACTCACTTGATTGTATTGCACCAGCATATCTACAAGGTTGTCTACACCTCGGTATTTTATTGGTTGAGGTTGAGGTTGCTGAGAGTAGCAGCTGTGGGCTGTGAGCCTAATTTTGGAGGGATCATCCAGCTCGAGTTGTCGAGCTATTTTTCGCACAACTTGATCATATGTATAAATCCTAGACCTAGCATTTACAAGAAAACGTTTGAAATAGTATGAATTGCTCAAATTTGGTCGATGGCGTAGAGAAACAAAACAATAGAAGGGAAAAAGAGAAGTAAAATAATATTATCAGCATATCTGAGTTTTTTAAACATACATCTCCAAACAGAAACCCTCCTCCTTGGGTTTACCTAAAGATCGGAAGTGAACAACCTGAAAAACATAGTTGTATCAGAAATCTGATGACCACCAAAAGAACAACAAAGTCACAGACATGCATCAATATGTCAAGTTTTGTTGAAGCGGAGCAGGAACATAGTAGAACAAAACACTCTTGGCAAACAAATTGATTTATTGTTCCTTCGCAAAAAAAAAAAAAAAGAAGAAGGCTAGTTGATTTATTGCCAACCATCTCTTAGGTTCAAACTAGTATAAGCAGATCTTGCCTTATTGTTTATTGCTCTGAAATTAAAATCACTAAGTGGATACACTTTTCCTTTTGGTCTAGGTAGGATTTCATTTCTCTCTTCACATTCATTTCCAAAATTTGGTAACCAAAACTAAAGCTAGAAAGACCAAACGTTTGAGGCTTCAGTTCTAATATTCCATTCTGAAATCTGTAAAGTTCCAATGAGTCACTACAAAGCGGCTACTGCGACAAAGTCCCAAGTGTATGCCTCAGTCTAAAGCAAGTCGGGGTCGGCTATATAAACCCTCACTGACCATGATCGAAGATATAGACATACCTGGCGATTGCGAACATATTCCAGGAATGAAGGAACATCAGGATAATGGAATTGTTGTCGACTTTCATCCGTTTGAGATTTTTGGAAGCATACTATATCACCATCCTCAAGCTGCACAGAAGAAGGACACAGAATCATTCGTAAGAAGTATATATTGGCGTGATTATACACATAATGGTGTGGTCTGGGCATATACCTCGCTTGATTGAAAAGTGGAGTTCTTGTCAATGATTTCACACATGACACTTGGTTCAAACTTTATTTCCTGGACACAGAAAAACGATTGTGGTTTTTTCACGACAATTGTTATAATCCAAATTCTTAGATATTTCCATGTGGAATTACAGAATGACAGAGTAAAACTGCCTCTTAAATATATCAATGAACTAGTAAAAAAGGAAAAAATCTTTCTGTTCATGGCTGCTAGATTTGCAATCTGCACTCAAAGGTTGCATAATCATGGGTAGGAATCAGCTACACAAGGTAAAACTAGAAATAAATAAGATATCCGGAACCATAAAAGGCTTCTGTCGTTGATTTGACTATGACCTCATCAGGATCTTAAGATCCTATATAATCCAATTATTAATATTTTTAAACTCATAAATTACTGTCAAAGACACTTATACTTTTTATAAAAAAATGTGGTTTTGTTTATTTTACAGAATGGTGGTGCCAAGTGCTAACTTTACTCCACGGAATTTACTACCACAATGGTACAAGGAGGAAGAAAAAACATACTAATTTATGCTCAGAACAACAGCTTCAGAAGTATTAAGTTAGATAAAGAAAATGCTCTGAAGTTGATTAAGCCTGCAGTTGGGAATACAACCCTTTGAAGGATTTGATAAGCAAGCAGGGAGTAATGTTATTCTAAGCGCATTTTTCTAAACCACAGAGAAGAAACCGGCAAAGGAAAAAGTGTATTTTCTCAGAGCCCAGAATACGAAGAACAGAAAAGAACAAGTGAGATGAGGAATCTACAGTTAAGAGTTAATTAGGGGGAAGTGCTTCTGGAAAGGTAAGCGCAGAGTTAGGAACATGTTGACTGTGGAGTTATGAAGATGAAAAATATTAGCTGAATTGTCTGATGGTAGGAACAAGAAGGGAAAAAAGGATACTATGACTGCTCACATACAAGAAGCTGATCTGTATAGCTTCCAAGGAACAAAAAGAATTCTGGACAGAAAACTCAAAAGACATCTGGATAATTGTGGTCAAATTGACAATTTAGAAGCAACGTGAAATAGTGTAGCTATAATAATCAGTAGGGCAAGAAGATAAACAGTTTCATGTTTCTTTAAAGTGAGAATGAGAACTTTGTTTGGTCCTTAGGAGTTTATATATCATGTTGAGTTCATAGAGTTGTTGCGTATGGATTGTGTAAGGGCATTTGAAAGGGTTTACAAGGATCTTGGGTTACTCCACCCATTGTCTAAGATGTTCCAGTTAGATTCTCAAATTCTCTCAGATGGTATAAAAAACAGACCCCTGTGGGGTCACCCATATTATGTTGCTACGCGTTTCAAAGGTTCAACTCAGGGGTTAGTCTTTATATGGTCTGGAATACTCTCCTCATTTAAGCTAGTTTTGTGGCTGCTCAAGTGGAAAGCACCCTTCACCTTAAGGTTGTGGGTTCAAGTTATAAGGGTACAAAAAGATGGGAGCTCCTAAGGAGGAATTGATAAAAATTTAGCCCCTTTTGGTTAGCCCCCCACACTCACAAATTTAGCCCCAAAATTGAGTTACACGTGCAAGCTAGTGCTAAATAACGTAGTTGTCCCACATGGATGGTAAGAGCTTACAAAAGAGTATATAAAGGTCTAGAGTTACACTACCCATTGCCTGAATATTAGTTGCTCAGTTCTTTTACAAACCTTTACACAATCAGCACATGTATGTTCTCTTAAAAAGGTCATTTCCCTAATCAGGTGTCTTCCTACTTCCACAAGACTGCTTGGTAATCAAATGAATACAACACACACCAAATCATTGGTGATATACTTAATACACAAAATAAGTGTCTGTGTGGACAGCATACAGTTTCTAACTAAACTCTGAGAACTCAACATTCTACAATCCCCTTAAACTCAAACTGGAAAAATCAATTTGAGTTTGCTGATTTTGTAAAGACAAAAAGCTTACACTTGCCTAGAAAATTTGCCAACAAAATCTAGTGAAAAAAATCCTTTCATAGGGGGAATCACTGGCAAAATTAGCCAGGATCTATTGCCCAAAAAAAGAAGATATTTGTGTGGCTAGAACTGTCTTCAAAAGGAGACATGGTACCACAAGAACAGTCTCAGAAGAAATAAGAGTGGTATACTAGCACAGTCACCGGAAAGAGAAATGTAAGAAGCCAAAAAATCTTGGACGGGCAAGCAACCTGGTAGAAGCTGCTTAAACCTCTACCACAATCAAAGAGGTTCTAAAAACATATGAGAAAGAAGAGAGACAAATAGATTCCATTGAATAATGGATGATTCAGTACAAACTAGCACCTTCTCATTGGTGTTAAACACAATAGACATGATATTCTCCTATGTGAGAAAATATACAACTTAAGAACCAAACTCTAACATAGCAAGATAGAAAGGTCGTTCTTCTTGCTTTTATTTTTTGTATTTGAGTAAAATGATACTTGTAAGTTTAATGGATCTTAACATAATCAATTTTGACTTGGTTCAAATTTGAATAATAATTAATTTCTATATGCTTCTAGCTTCACAGGAATTCTTCACTTTCTCAAGAGCTGTGGAAGTTTATTTGTAGTCCCAACCTTCTAGAATCCTTGAATTTAAATTTACATAACTCTTGGAAATAGTGGCATATCTAACTTCGTCACATATTCACCAATACAAGAGAGAAAGGAACATAAAAGTAATCAAGACAAGATAAGCACCATCAGGGGAAGCTTTTTGAAGGAGTATAATGTACTTTTATATAAACGAGGGCTAGTCTGTTGTCCCTCAGACTTTTGGGTGCACCACAATGTTTTAGACTTGGTATAATAACTGGGTGTCATTTGCAGAACTCATATTTTGGTTTCGCTTCTACTTTTTGCATACCACTTTGGGAGTGTTTCCACTAGATCAAAATGCTTACTACCATATCAAGAACCCTCCCCCCCCCAACCCCCCCCACCCAAAAAAAAACTATTTGATCAGCAGACAGAATAACATATTTTCGTAGTCTTGTGCCCCAGCAGATGAAATGGATACAGGAATGAAGGCAATGGAACCAAACATTTTCAACATACTGCCAACATAAGGAGGCTGAACGGAAACAAACTAAAAAAGCAGAGGACTTTAGCTCTTGTCAACTGCAAGTTCTGGAAACAAAGCTTCCTGCTTCCCAATTGGTAAAGAGTGATCAAGGAGTGTACAGTATATCTAAAGATGTTCAAGGAAACCGACCTCATAAAGCTCAATCTCTTGATCTGGGCCATAGCCAGCCATTTCATTTAGTTTGCTCAAGATTTCAGTGGGCTTACTGATTCCCTTCACAAAGAGTCTGCCAACATACCTGTGTACATGAAAGACATCATAGATCGTCAAAACAACTGCCATGCAAACGCAAAAATGAAGAAGATAATATCTGATACCGCATATCTTCTTTCTCAGGATCATAAAGCTTGAAAAAAAGCAGAATATCATCTTTGGCCTTTTCCGGTGGAGAGAGGGGCATTAGTTCCTAGACATGATGCATAAATTATATGAATACTGATCATAAATAAAAGATTTTAAAATAAGCACCAGCACAGCACACTGATAATGAATATTTACCGGTCCCAACTCTACTTCCAGAAACAATTTTAGCTCTGTAATGTGAACCCTACTGGATGCTTCCCTTAATTGTCCAACCTATTCAGGTAAAAACTTGTCAAATAATCAAACAAGTAAATGATTTTCATAGCATGAGCTTTTAAGACTGCCAGTTAGTGGGGTTTAATTGTAAGCTAGTGTATCAGTTCTCATCCTCTAGTTTCGAGTCACCTATAACGTGTACATCTGATCCTTACAAGATCTAGCATCTTCGCATGTTATAAATAATTATAGACTAAGGTTTGCGATAGACTAAGGCTTGCTTACTAGTCTACAACAGATGGATGGACTAACTAATTTATTGACTGATTCAAAGAGTTAAGACTGGCATTTCGGTGATAGAGCAAAGAGCTCTACCCTCCCCAGACCCTACTTGTAGGATATCACTAAGTAAGTTCTTGTTGTTTGTTGTTGTTGAATACTCTTGGTACAATGGATAGGTAGGTGTTACCTAGAGGATATGTGTTACCTTAATGGATAGGTAGGTGTTACCTACAGTGGTGGGATGGGGATATACATCTAATTTTTTGAAAACCCCTACATGCGGGAACTTCATGTTTTGGGGGGGACATCCTCTTTTATACTGTAGCACCACCTGTACTAAATCCAACTGTCTAAATGAATTCTAAGAAGAGAAATATTTACAGTTTGAGCTTCTTCAAGATGTGTGAATAGCCGATGAGGACGATACGTGCGATTCTGACGCTTTGCCCAGAACCAATAACGTTGAAATTGCACTGGTACGCCAAACTCTTTTGTGATCTCCTCCTGCATACAGCTATATAATTAGTCAACAGAATAAAAAAGTATGTCACAACGTTGCAGCTAATGCATCAGAAAAGATTGATGTTACAGTCAGGCTTCAACTAATATTTAATCCTACAAAAATAAATCTGAACACAATTTTCATAGCTTTTCTTGCACTGATAGACACGACGCAGCTTGACGGTTATCAGGGGAACAGCACAATTATCACAAAACAAGGCCCCAATATGGCTTGAGCAACATGGACTTATAATATACAACAAATAATATGGCTTAAGTAGCATGGACTTAAAATATACAACAAATAATATAGCTCAAGTGACATGGACTTATAATATTCAACAACAACAAAACCTCAGCCCCGAATGAGGTGGGCTATCTGAACCCTAGCTAACTATATTTTTCCATTCAAACTCATCTCATACAAACATATAATCAAATAAAGTGAAATAAAAGTAAAAAGTTATAGAAGTTCTCTATATTTGTTATGTTTTTAAGTGTTGAATTCAGGAATGAATCAGAAATGGGTATGTAGAACTTTTTAGTCCTAAAGAATCTATGCAAAGTATCAATACGCACATGTAATATTTGTTCAATAAGGGTAAAGTCAGGTAATAAAACTGGAGTATTTGAAATGGAAAGTGGCGCTTGGGCCGTTGAAGTCCAACATATGCACAAGATAAGTGTTGCAGCGATGTAGATACTAAGATGGATGTGCAGTAATACAAGATTAGATAAGACTAGAAATATTACATTTGCAAGAAGGTGCAAATAGCATGCATTGAGAATAAAATGGAAAAGGTTGTTTTTGGTTATATCTTGCATCAACTTAATTACAAATGCATGAGTAAAACTATAGTGAGTGAAGGTACTAAAAAGCGATGAGGTAGACTACACATTTTCATGGAATCAAAGCAAATTTAGCTAAAGATAAGGCACAGTGGAAAGAAAAAGATTCAAATAGGTGATATCTATTAGTTGAGAATAGATTTTAGTCTTGTTAGTATGCTGATTTTAAACAAAAGAAACAATATTACCAGATTGTCTCGTTGCACAACAGTGTTGTACAGCAAGGAAAAGGGTGCATGTAGCAGGAGTGAATGAACATCAATCATTCAATTATTAGTTGGATTATACTGACGCATCTAAAAATCTAAAGAAGTATACATCTGAGCATCTTCATAGGAAATATACCAATTTAAGGTTACAGTAATAAACTGTATCTCATTAAGTCTTACTGAACTAATCTTGGGGCATTTTGCTAGAGCTTACAACATGTGGACATGCAAATAAATCCTCAGACTAGAAGCATTTTGAGATTAAAAGATAGTTGGTTACCTTGAAAACACTAAAAAGTGTCTGTCTTTGAATGCGGAAGCTCTTAACTTTCTCATGATCCACCAAATCAAAATATATATCCTTTCCAATCTGCCGTCGCATGTCTTCATCACGAGAAACCTATTCATGTCATGTAACAATTAAAAGTTGACTCAAGCAACAGAAGTTTGTCCTAAATCATTGTGAATGGTGGTATATTATAAAAGACCTTTATAATTATGTCTGATGTTTCCTCCTGCTTCTGCTCTTTATCCTCGTGATCCCATTTCAACCTTGCCTAGAAGATGTCCATAAGTATAGTCAGATCAAACATGCGATATAGGTTCAATGATAAATAGACAGATCATGTTGCTGCTGCTGCATCTTACACTCAGGTGTTCAGCTATGTCCATCTGATCAACAGTACACATTACTTTCTCTTTATCACTTTCTCGTACATAGAACAGCATGTAAGCATTTGAGCACTTCGTAAATTTAATGGGTTTTCTGAATATAGAATTTGTCGGTGGCAACTGCTATCAATCCAAAAGGAACATTAAAATGAACTCAACAAATCTGATATCCTGGGAAAGATAATGTAAAGTAGAAAACTGCCAGTAGAATAAAAAATGAACAATGATTTGTATTGATTGTAGACTAGTATATATAGATTCTATACAACTTCTACTGCAAAGAGATAAAAGACTTATCTATAACCTAAATTCAAGGAATAAGTTAGAACAAAGTCCTAAAGGACTGGAACGACTCAATTTAAAAAATGAACGATGATTTGTATTGATTGTAGACTAGTAGATATAGATTCTATACAACTTCTACTGCAAAGAGATAAAAGACTTATCTATTACCTAAATTCAAGGAATAAGTTACAACAAAGTCCTAAAGGGCTGGAACTACTCAATCCAATGAGTAAAACGAAGTCAGAGATTACCTCCTCTTCACCACCATATTGCTCTTCTAATACCCTTTTTGCATCTTCCTTGGTCACTCTTTCATCATCAAATTTATACCTGGAAATATTCATGTTACTCGCCTTGGAACATAATCGTAGACTTGCAGAATGAACCAAAGCACGAAATAATAAAGCAGACAAATGAAAAATTGTCAGGGAACTGAAGTATAAGATGACCAAATATGATGCCACGGAATATGAAACATGGTCAGCTAATTGAAGTATAAGTTAACCAAATATAATGCAATGAAGTACTCATAGTTTGATTGTAAACTATAAGAGATAAAAAGAAGATACAAGTGGAGGTTGAAGTAGATTATAACCAACTAGCAACTTCTGATTTATGACTCTGACCCATTCTGTAAGCAATAAGCCTCGATGATCACATCATATACAGGAAAAACACATAATAACGGGGCATTTCAATGTACCGCAACGAAAATAACTTTCTCTGAATTCATTTAAAGGTAATATAGACTAATACAAGGAGAAGTTTCTTTCAGCAGTAATAAGGAGCTATAAGATTATCCATTTCATACTGCCAATAAGATCAGACAAGTGTTTCATCCTAATATTTCAGCATATTAATCATGCAAAATAGAAAAGTTTATCTCAGTGGTAAATACAATCACAGAGATTAAAACAGATAGATGGAGAATTGGAGATACACAGCCGTTGTGAACACAAAAGGCATCCAACATATTTACAAAGAAAGAGATGTTGAAGTATTCCATTCTAACTGAATACAAACACCTTCATTTGATCTGTAATACAGACAACAAATTAAACACCTTACAAAATGCACCCTCCCAGTTTTAACAGGTCCAACTATAGGATGGACGTTTGTCTGACTGGAGGGTGAAACACTTACCCCTACTGTATACTGTGAAGAATGTGGGTAAGGATGTTTTACATGTTCAGATCTGAAGCTTAAGCCCCATGAAATATTTGGCTACTTCTCTTTTTGAAAATAAACTAGTTTGGTCTCTCAGAATGGAAACAACCTCTCTATCTCTGTGAATACTGGAAAGGTCTACGTATATTCTACCCTCCCTAGACCTTACTTATGGAATTTTACTGGGTATGTTGTTGTTGTTGATCTCTCACCATCATGATAAACAGGAGAACTGTCAATTGCTTTCAGCCATAGGGATGTCCAACAAGTTGGGACAACTCATCATACAGGCTAAAGCTTAGGATGCTTCAGGAAGAAGCACTTAGATTTCCAAAGTTCACAAGCCACTGGAGACAAGGAGAAAATTCATGCAATATACAAAAAATAAACAGAAAATGGTATCATGGTAAGCCAAGATGATAAAAAAGCTTAACACCTCTCATCATTCTTATTAGTTTTTCAATATGAAAACGAAAAGAATGAAAAATCAAAAGATTATTTTATTCAAAATCCTAATTGTGACATCCCTTCTCTCCCACTTCACACCTTGGAACTCAAGACCAATAACAATTGTTCTGTATGATGAAAAGAATGGAACAACCTGAAGAAGTACGACAGATGGCTTTTTGAAAAGAAATTTCCAATAACATAGTTTTGTACAATGTCAATAAATGCTCGGACTCCAACTCCAAAGCAGGCAAAAGCAATTTATTATCAAAAAGATAATATAGGTATTTACGAATCAGAAGAGGAAGAATACAGTTGTGTAATACTTCATATTTCAAAAAAAAAAACAAATGATAATTCATGTATGAAGAGACAAATTCGTGCGGAAAATGTTTACCATTGGTTTGAAAGAGTTGGCCGTATGAAAGCATAATAGTGTCCACCATGCACATTACCACTATGGACTAATACACTGCCAAGAAGGGGGTCGAAAAATGAACAGATGAGCTACATTATAAAATAAAAATAAAAATGAACGGCTGAGCAAAAGTCTTTGATATGAATTCCACAGCCTTAAGTACAGAGAAATAACATTTTTCCAGTTGACTATCTTAGGTAGGCTTCCTGCACACAGAAGTCTATTATGATATACTTGGTCAAACATATATTTATCCTGATAAGGTGCATTGATTCAAGAACCACCAACAGTGTATCCAATTGTTGTAGCATCACAATTACTTACAGTGAATCTGACTTCCAACGGAAATTTGAGTTTCTAAAATCTTATCATACCAGGGAAGATATAGTGTCTTCATCTTTGCCACTAATTGCCATTCTTGTAACATCTCAAGAACCTTTAGCTCACATTCTTCTTCATCATCATATGACCTATGCTTGATTATCTTTATTGAAAAATGATCTATGCATGATTTGCAAAGGATTTATGTCCTAGCTTTCTGTTTTATTCTTCCTCAATCCATTATCAGATCATAGTGGGCTAAAGCTGAAGAATCACTACATTGTGCGCTTAAAACTATGCAAGGATCAGTTTCTAAATCATATCAAGGCAGGTTCTATTTTGCTCAGCAAGTTTGATAAACTTGTTGACCAGTTAATTAGAAAATGATGATATGTGAAAGCTAGTTATGAATTGAACTGCCCAGGGTAATTTTTTTTTGTTTCCATAGCTCCCATTCATTTACTACCCGAGCAATGTACTTATTTTTCTGGATTGGTTAAATAATTTTATTGATGTTAGTGGGTCATTTAGAGGGGAAAATGCAATTATAGTTTAACATAAAAGTGGAAAGATGATTTTAAACAAAAAAAGAAACATCATAATTAAGACTTCAAAGCATATGATACCTGTGAAGTGTGTAAAGGTTTCTGACAGTTTTATCAGCCTCAGGAGACAAGTATTTACCATTCTCTCTGTCCAGATCCAGTTGCAAAGGGAACTCATACCGGTCATTTATCTACATTGCACCACCACCAATCAATAATTGAATTAATCAAACCATACCAAACAAATTCAAGATGACTTTTCTACCTGAGTAATTAAAGTAGCTTGCATTAAAAAGACTCAGTAATAGACAAAATTACCATTTATTATTTTTCTCAATTTATTATTTAATTATTTTTATAATATTAACTCAAAGCTTTTAAACATTGAAAATTAAAGAATTTTAAAATATATGATAAGAAAAAAATATGACAAGAGGTATAATTATAACCTCCAAAAATATATAGAAAGAAAATTAGAAAAACACTCTTAAAATATATGGGAAGGAGGAGAATTAGCGTTGGTAGGTTTCTTTTTCCTACGTGCGTGAATATATGTGAAGGCGAATAACTTTTAAGAAATTCAAAACATCAATATTACACGTTGATTAACTTTTTAGAATTTCAAAACAAAATTATTTAGAATAAAACAAAACAAAGTTTGCATCTTTGGTTGTCTCTCCTCCCTCAACTGGATCAGGCTTATACTGCTTCCTGCTTCCTGCTTCCTGCAACCTGGACACCGTTCATTCGTACTAATTATTTCAAAACTTGGGAGATCTTTAATTTTAGTACTGTTCTTATTTGCTTATTTTCAGTGAGTTATAATTTATTTTGATTGGTGAATCTTATTTGATTTTCATGTGTTTGTATTCAATAAATACTCTCTTCAATGATTTTTTTTTCCATACCCGTTGTTAGGTTATTTTAGCTCAATGTTTTCTAGGAACAATGTAGATAGAAGAGGCAAAAGTCTTGCCAGATATTTTTTAATTGTTGCCCCCACCATTGGTCATTTATATGTTTATATATGTCATGTACACATAAAAAGTGTTCCTTGAGTTTGTTTCATGCTTATTTTTATCATCATCCAAAAATCGGAGTTTTTAAATTTTTAGTATTATTCTTATGTGTTTTTTTTCGATGAGAATAAAACTACCTATAATATTTAAAAGCTTTTTCATGCAACAAACAGGTGCAATGCACAACTCTAATCTAGTACATAGAGGAAAAGCAACAGACATCCAAGAACAGAAGAACACTTGACACTCTAAAATTTTAAAATCATGGAACAATAGCTGGCACTTGCTAAACTAAAAGAGCACTGACCTTTGTCATATTACCTCGCATATGATCATATTCAAAGCGCTTTAAATGAAGCTGCAGGACGGGGGGGAAATCAATAAACAACGCTCCCATCCTTGCATCCTGAAACAACCATAATCCTCAGTATTAGATAAGGTTGATTTTGCAAAAGAGTGACCAAAACCTCAACAGTGTCACCAAGCAGAGAAGCTGAAAAGAAATGAGAGACACAAGGTAGGCAACAGAAAAGTGAAGCTTAACTTCACTGAAATTTTTCATCAGGCTGCTCAAAGATCATAGCAAAATACAAAACTCGATAACTCATCTCCCAACCGTACCTGCAAACCATATTGCTCTGCATGATATTTGTTATCACCATCAAGACATTCAACTTCAACATATTTATCAAAAGAAGCATAAACATCAGAACAATCTTTGACAACAAGCTGAAGATCTGCCACGAACAAATGTACAGAGCATCATAAGCTACAAGGATAAAATGGCTAAGAAAAAAAACAACAGGGGCTTGTTTGATCAACTGAAGATACCATAAAATGAACCCTTCTTCATAGATTTGTAGTCCACATTGATACACTCAATGTAGTTCATACTGTGCCCTTCAAATAACTGTTGTATGGCGCCCTCTACAATGGTTCCCTAACACCAGCAGAAGAGCAGTTACCAATCAGTTACCAAAGCACAGAAGAATAACTTGAAATGTGTTTAGAAGTATGATTTTACCTTCATCTTTCCCTCAAGATTTTGAATTAGAACTCTATTGAATTCATGCACATCATGCTGCAAGAAAGAATCATTAGAGTCCCACCCAAATGACTTTGTCAACTCCTTTGTTGCTACACTGTCGACACTATGTTGGAGCTTGTAGAATACACTTTGCAAGGCCAGGGGCATGCTCACAGACAGCATATCATTCTCAGTTGTAGGCATGTTGTATACAGCCTGTGAACCCAGTGAACTCTTAATGCATCACAATGAGTCCTTTAATTGACCACATAAAAGAATGGAGCATAGTAGCTAACCTTCCTGAAGTAAGGAATATGGTAGAAAGCCTGGAGCATAGAGTTCATATAACATGTAGCTCCTTGATTCTTGAGTCCAACAAAACCAGTTCCATCTTTTGAGTTGTACGACAAATAATCAACAGTTTTTCGCACAGCAACCTCAGCTTCAATGTCGCACACATCATCAACAAGAAAACCCCTATTTTGACTGTATAGATCAGCAAGTGGCATAAAAGTTGTGAAACCCCAATCACTATTCCTAGCATTGAATTGGTGCTGTGCTTCTGCAAAACACAAGAAGAATAACTTTTACAGAGACCTATAAAACAGCAAATCCAGTTATTCTGTGTTCGAACTTTTATGGGCTTAGCTGGAACAGCCTGAAGTATATCCATTACACATTGGAAATTGCCAGAACTCCTAGTTACTGTTCTTTTGTCATATGATCTACTATTAATAAAATACATGATCCTGATAAGCACTTTACAAAAAATGGAAACGAGTTCCCACAACCCAACTTTCAACACTAGAGAAGATTTATAGGGAAAATAGCGTAAAGGTAGGACTAGTGGAAACTAGACATCCTCCATCCCGAGAAACAATCCAGCCTTGGAAAAGGGTTTCAACATTAGAAAGCTTTCTTCTAATATATCAAAGCAAGAGAAAAATGAAAATCAAAAGACAGACATACTCAGCTAATCCCAAAAATGGGGTGTGTGCATAGCACACCAGTCAAGTACAAAACATGAGTCCAAATGAAACACATACAAAAGTTAAACAAGCAATTGCTTGGCAATTCAACCGGGATCAGCCTATTTTTTCTAACCCCTTGGTCGCTGACTGCCTTTTTATTTTCTTGTTTTCTTTACCTCAATTGATTGGTTGTAATTTTCATAGGGTTTATATAATCCATAGAGCAGAATGTGCATAACCGACCACACCTAACCTCATACTAAGGCGTTATTGAGTAACTAATTGTCTTTTTCTTTTTTAGGTACGATAACAAAAGGATTATTGACCATTAGGAAAAAAACCAGAAAGAGAGTACATGAAGAGAAGCATCCAAAGAAAACTACAGGATAATCTCCTTAAGACCTCTGATTTGGAAGAAAATATCCTCTGCTGGAGGGAACATAAGGGAGATATAGGGGACAAAAGAGGGTTCTCATGGAAAGGTAAGGTGTTGATTGCATTCGAATATTAAGATTATGATCATCCATTAGCTATAGTTAAAGGATACACTGAATCTGAATTTCGGGTAAGACTTGGATGTTTTGTTCAATAGGAAGGAAGATAGAGTTTTAGAGTTGATAATTGATATATAACAAGAGTAAGGGGGCAAAGCGATAATGGGAAAAAGGATGGGAGGGTGGATGGGAAAGGAAGTCAGTGAAAACACAAAAAGGAATAGTTAT
Organism: Solanum aculeatissimum; assembly: GCA_038996855.1. Lineage (NCBI taxonomy): Eukaryota > Viridiplantae > Streptophyta > Magnoliopsida > Solanales > Solanaceae > Solanum > Solanum aculeatissimum. The sequence goes on along the minus strand of JBCEWC010000252.1, from coordinate 5,022 downwards.
GAGAAAAAGAAGGTAAGAAGGAAAAGGGCAAAATGTTCAAACTACATCTTGAAACACATTCATGTAAAAAGCACATGGACTCTATTCTCTCTAACTTAATAAAGTTATTCCAACAGTCAGGTTATTTAACAGAAAAAACAATCAGCAGGACAGGCACAACAGAAAATAAACCCTAAACCTGGTCTTTAAAAATTCAAAAGAGAAAATTTTGGTCTATCAACTGGAGGAAAAGGAATTGTATCTGAGCATCGAAATATGCAGCAAGTACCTCTTCTGATTGAGTGACTGTCATGACTTTTATTAATTACTGACAAACTGAACTGGGCACATATACTCCACCCATAAGGTAAAGTAGCAGAATCAGCAGCATCCAGATACAGAGACAAGCAATCAACATTGTTGCCCTTCGGGAAAACTATAATCCGCCTGTCAAATAGTAGGGCAAAAAAAACATCATAGGACCTACGGTAATAGCTTTACTGTGTGCAAAGAATATGAAAGGATAAGAAAGAATATTACAGTACCATTTATAGCCTCCAACAGCAAAATCATCAGAGTAGAGCTTCTTCACATTCAACCCAGAGAAGTTCTCTATCGTGAAACCGAACCTGAATGCTTGGGGATCCTCTGGTTTCTGATTTTCCCCATCATTTCCTGTTACCGCTGGTAACAAGTCAACAGGGAGAACCATCAGATCAAAAACTTAAAACTCAGTTGTAGAAAGCATAGACGAACATATCGAATAAGCCAATGTACAATCAACTAAGATTTGGTTTAATTTGAAAATTGTAGCAGCTTGAAATGAAGCTGCATGGTGTAACCTGTGGTGCTGCACTACACAATCCTTCTCATTACCATATATCCAACAACATCATCCACAACACAGTCTTCCAAATGCGACATAAGACTTTTGTCCGCCATGCTTTAGATATATGACAGAGAGATGCACTAAAGTCAAAGCTCATCCAAACATACCAAAGTGGCTCAACTCAACCATTATACTAATACTCCAAAAGGTTAAGTAAATGTATCTCTTGTCGTTGCAAGCTATTAAACTCAAGAATAAGTCATTCAAGATGATTATTCACTTCCGAACATTATATTTCATTGGACAACAAGCAAATCTAAAATGTGAAAGTACTAACATTATCAGTCAACTTGTCATAACATGGATTCCTATATCTCAAGCTTATGTTTCAAAAATACAACATATTGTTGCCCTAGTTTAGCATAGTTCATACACGAGTCATGACATGTTTGTTTGTTTTGTTTCTACTTGTCTACTGTGTAACCAGACATTCAAGAGTGGCAATGTAGAATGAATATCCCCTTTGAACAACCTATCAACCGTATAAACATGGGTAATGTTCTACTTATCCTGTGGTCCCCATTCTTGAAATAGTAAAATACAGACACATTGCTTCTTTTTCATCATCACAGGCATCCAAAATGAGTATCTCCTTTGAACAACCTATCATTTGTATACACATGGGAAATGTTCTACTATTATCCTGTAGTCCCTATTCTTTGAAATAGTAAAACACAAACACGTTGCTTCTTTTTTTTTTGTCGCATGCATTCAAGTGTGACAATGTAGCATGAACGTATATCCCCTTTGAACAACAAATCAACCGTACAAACATGGGATCTACTTATCCGGTAGTCCCCATTCTTTGAAGTAGTAAAACACAAACGCATTGCTTCTTTTTCTTCCTCGCATACATTCAATTAGTGCCAACGTTGCATGAATGTGTATATCCTTTGAACAACCTATCAACTGTATAAACACGGGAAATATTCTAACTTATCCTGTAGTCTCCATTGTTTGAAATAGTAAAACACAAACACGTTGCCTCTTTATCTTCCTCGCATGCATTCAAGAGTTAAAATGCAGCATGAAAGTGTATCTCCTTTGAACAATCTATCAACTGTACAAACATAGGAAACTTTTCTACTTATCCTGTAGTCCCCGTTGTGAAACAGTAAAAAAAACAAGCACGTTGCTTCTGTATCTTCCTCGCATGCATTCAAGAGTTAAAATGTAGCACGAAAGTGTATCTCCTTTGAAAAATCTATCAAATGTACAAACATAGGAAACTTTTCTACTTATCCTGTAGTCCGCGTTGTGAAACAGTAAAAAAAAAAAACACGTTTCTTCTTTATCTTCCTCACATGCATTCAAGAGTTAAAATGTAGCATGAAAGTGTATCTCCTTTGAACAATCTATCATCTGTACAAACATAGAAAATTTTTCTACTTATCCTGTATCCCCGTTGTGAAACAGTAAAAACACAAACACATTGCTTCTTTATCTTCCTGCATGCATTTAACAGTTACAATGTAGCATAAAAGTATATCTCCTTTGAACAATCTATCAACTGTGAAAACATAGAAAAAATTTCTACTTATCCTGTAGTCCCCGTTGTAAAACAGTAAAAACACAAACGCATTGCTTGTTTATCTTCCTGCATGCATTCAACAGTTACAATGTAGCATGAAAGTATATCTCCTTTGAACAATCTATGTAGAAAATTTTTCTACTTATCTTGTATCCCCATTGTGAAATAGTAAAAACACAAACACATTGCTTCTTGTTCGTCCTCACATTACTGATTCATTTTCCCTAAATTGATACAAAAAATAAGAACAAATAGCTCAGAAAACGTTAATGCTTAAGTACCGTCGCTGCGCTGAGAACCTTCACCAGCCAAATCAGGACGTGGAAGCAGCGACTCCCTATCTTCTCGCTACTCCAACATAAACACCCAGAGAAAAAAATAAGAAATCACAATAAATTTATTATACGCCAATCCAACTGTATACTGTTCATTCATGAAGAAAACGAAGACGATACGTAGACTTACATCCTTAGATTTTATAGCCATAATGGTGATCGATGAAGAATTTCAAGCAAACTCAGTAGGTATTTTGGAAGAAAATGGAAGTGAAAAATTGAGGGATCGATCAGCTAGAAGAAGGCGAAGAGAAAATAAGCGGGAAAATGGAAAGTTCACCAGAGCTGGATGAAATATAAAGAAGTTTTTGGAATGCGGGTGGGTATTTTCGTCAATTCATCTTCATAACCGAATGAACACGCGAATTTAACCGTAATGTGCATTGGGCCCCACGCACCCCCCAAAATAAAAGTTTCATGCATTTATAAATGGAATCAGATAACCGTCTGAACCTCTCTCTAACCATAGTTAAAATTTCTAGAATTATTATTGATAATTTTAGAGATTATATTTCTGTGAAAACAATTAATTATTATATCATCAGAAAGAACATTAGTTTTAAACTTGTTATAAAATAGTAATTTTATACATGGCCTATTGCTATAAAGACAATTGTGTAACGGCTCAACCTGTTAATTGTTATTGATATTATCTGTTTTGGTCTAGTTAGGCCGTCACGATTTTAAAATTGCATTAGATTTGCTTACTTATATATCCAATACTTCTCATGTGTTTTATTAATATGGGACTTTTTATCTTAAGTTGAGTTATTACATATACTCCCTTTATGGACTCAACGCGCTTACTGTGAGTAACATTTTATGTGCAAAACGTATTTTATAATAATGTATTCTAAAATATTATTATGAGTAACATATTATGTTAAAAATATTACTATTAATATTTTCTTAAATTAATACCATTAAATAAAACGTAACCTTTATAAACACCTTTATTAACCAGTTAATAAGCACTTTTTTCCTACTGCCTATATTGAAACGTAGCCTCCCTTCTAATCAAGAAAGGGCACTAACGTTGACCAACAAAACAATTCCATTAACGCAAATAAAGATCAAATGCTTACACAACTCCATTTATAACTTATTTTTCAAGTGTCTGAACACATTATTAAAACATTTGCACGTATCAATTCAATTGTTTATAATATAGATATGTTAATAGTTTTTTAATACATAAAATAACAATTTAGAGTTGAATAATTAGAAGTTAAATAATTAACTGATTAAAATTTAATGTAACAAAATATTCCTAAATATAAAAGGAATAGTTTAATGTCTCTAACATAATTTTACTGAATTTTTATCTTTTTAAATTTATTATATTACAGATTTTTATTAACATAATATTTGATAGTTAAAATTTTAGTTAATTATTTACATAGTTTTAAATCAAAAGTGAATTCTAAATATAAAAAAAATTCAATCTAAAAGTGAATCTTGAAACTAAATAAATAAAATACTAAATAATAAAGTAAGAAAAATAGTGAAAAGATAAATTTATCTAAAGAAGAGTATTTTAATAAAAGACAATAATTTCAAATAACATTTCTAAGGGCGTTCACACTTTTAATATAGTATAGATATAGATATATAGATTAAAAAAATGAATTCGATTAAAATTTCACTTGAATGGTGATGACCTATTTTAGTGATCTCCTGTTCTTGTGATTCATATATAAAAAATGACTTCTCTTTTAGATTATTCTTTTAAAATTTTAATCTACTAGGAATTATTTATTAGAGCGTATTAGTGTAATAAATCGTTTAGTAGAATGTATTAGTAAAAATGATATATACACTAACAATATGAATTAATAATATCTTTTTTTTTTACACTTTTTCATATCATTTATAACTAAACATTTTATTGCGTATTAATTTATGTAATACTAATACCATGGATCACTGAGTATTAATAATGCAAAAAAATTTAATACATGCATTAGTATGATCGAGGACCAACTGCCTCTCAATTTTTTCTTTTTACATCTTTTCTACTAGGGGTATCTTTATAAGTAAATATTCTTTTTTAAAAGTTATACAATACATACTATTTTTAATACGATAAATCAAATAATGCATAAAAAATATTTCTTTCATATTGCAAATATAATTAATATTTAACATTATTTTGATACACTTTACTGAGCACATTTTTAGATGATTGAGAATTTTAAATTATTAAGAAAATGTTGAATATTTAATTGTTTTAAGTGGAGCACTAATTGTTTAAGTGGAGCACTAATGTTGTGCACTAAACATTGTTT
>JBCEWC010000251.1:0-65864 GCA_038996855.1 Solanum aculeatissimum | reverse complement strand
TTTATTGGGTTATCGGTTTACCCAATAACCCAATAGTAAAAACCGATAACGAACCGATAACCCAATAATTTTTTTTTTGAAAACCATTAAAAACCAAATAACCTAATAACATTTTTATCGGTTCGATTTATCGATCAGTTCGATTTTTGCACACCCCTAATCTCTATAAACAACAACACTCTCTTTTAATTTGCATGAATTGAAGGGATGTTTTCATATTTAATGTGAATAGTGAGGATGGTAACAACCTAGCTAAGAGTGATACATCACGTTTACACGATTACGGGTTCACACGAATTTAATAATTTTATTAATATATATATATATAATAGCTCTTATATTAAATATTTATAAATATTTGATTATGTTTTGCTTATACTAAAATATTAACTTGAAATTATTGTAAAAATTTATAAATTTTTAAGTTTTTAAATCAGTATTTTCGTCGATATATATATATAGACAAAATAAAATCAAATAATTAAACCGACCAAGTAGGGAAATGGTGCACCAAGGCCCCTACACTTTGGAAGGTTCATGTATAGGCCACTAGTCCAAAAGTTATGTTATGAGAAATTAATGAATGAATATTATTTTTTTTAGTTATTTTAAATTAAATATTATATTACTTATATTTAAAAATAAGGTTCCACAAATGATGTACTCTATTTTTTAAAAAAAGAGAATAAATTAACAAGTGTAATTGTTTCCTTCGGAATAACTTGAACCCCTTACTCAGAATTTTGGTTCGCAGACTATTGATTTTTTTTGTAAATAATTAATTGGTTTCCTAATTATCCTTAAATTAGGTGGCGACTCTAAAAATTAAAATTAATTTTTTTTCCTTTTAAATTCTTTTATTAAATTATTTTTTAGCGAGTTGTCACGACGTTGTGCCTTCGAGATGTCAACAGAATGGTCTGAAAAAATGGAATAAAGGGTAGAAAAAATTGGGTTTTAGAATTTGGCCAATCAATTGCAAACATGACCATTTAAAATGTGATCAATTTGAGTAAATTGATTAAATTGACCCCGAGACAAAATCATATAAATTAATTAAGGAGCTTTTAAATATCAACAACTTAAAATAATTAATCAAATTACAAAACGGTTAATCCTAAAATGAAATCCAATTTGGGAAATTGATGAACAAATCAATGAAAAATATAATACCAAAATGTATAATACTTGAAACGAAATGTATAAAATCATTTAAAATATTTTTTTGCATTTTCGAAAGCTAATTATTCCAAATTGTTAAAATTAAAAAGCTCGATAGTTAATCTATATTGGGGAGGGTAAAAATTGAATGTCAATAACTGCCCCTTTCTTTGGATATAATCGATAAAAGAGATTGTGGACAAAAAAACTTGACAAATCCAATTTTAGCCGACCACATCTTCATCTTTTGAAAGGTTTTTGGTACGAACTCTGGGAAATTATGGTCGGACCCTGGTCTTGGGTTTCCTACATATCTCAGGTTACATGAGAATTCAGGCAACTTGTAGTTCACGACGCTTGATTTCACGCACGATTTTGAAAAAATTTAGAAGTTATCCCAACATCGAATTATGGAGAGATTGAGATGCTCGGGAATGAGATCTGAGAGCAAAGGTTAGAATACAACCGAGTTTTCAACATTGAGCCCGCCTACATATCCTTGGACTTAGGACTCAGGCTATTTGTAGTTCGACTCCATCGGTTGAAAATGAAATCTCTTATACAAAGATAACCTTTGGTTCGGGAAGAGTGACAAATAAATTGAGTATGAAAAAAAAGTGTGCAACCTTTTAGTCATGAATGTGGAGCTCTTCACATCCATAATTGAGAACTTACATTGACATAATTTCAAAACTCTTGGTACATTGTCACTCGAATTGGAAAGGATTGCTTCTGGCAAGGGTCAAAATCACCTGGATGCGAAACTAAAAACTAACGAACTTAGAAAAATGCCCTCATGCCTTCTGACAGGGGTGTGGTTGGATTGTGGTGGGAGTCGTTTCTCAGCTCGCGTCCGAAGAGTTTGACGCCCCTCTTCAGACTATGTCCCAGTTCACTGCTGAGAATAAGTTCCACGTTGTGCTGCGTCCTATTTGATGACGTACACACCTGTGGTTTAGTTTGAGAATTCATCCTTTCGGATGCTCTCGATAACGATTGAGATAAAACTTGTTAGTAGCAAATGAAACATAAATGTGAATATAATTGGTGTGAACCTGATTTAACGTGTCATTCTGAAGGAGATGACAATCCAATAACAGATTAACATGTTACGCTGAAAGGGTGACAATTTTAATAATAATTCAACGTGTCACGTTGAAGGAGATGGCGATGTAGTAATAATAATAATAATAAAAATAATAATAATAATTTCAACATGTCGCGCTGAAGGAGATGACGATCCAATAATAATAATTTTAATATGTCACGTTGAAGGAGGTGACAATCTAATAATAATTTTAACGTGTCACGCTGAAGGAGGTGACAATCCAATAATAAATTAACATGTCACGCTAAAGGAGGTGACACTCCAATAAATAATTAATGTGTCACACTGAAGGAGGTGACGATCCAATAATAAATATAACATGTCAAGTTGAAGGAAGTGACGCTCCAATAATATAACATGTCACACTGAAGGCAGTGACGATCCAATAATAAATATAACTTGTCACGTTGAAGGAAGTGACGCTCCAATAATTTAACGTGTCATACTGAAGGCAGTGACACTCCAATAATTTAACGTGTCACAGTAATGACAGTAGAGTTGTCAATACGGACTGGTCCACCCCATTCGAATTAACTCATACAGGCTTTAGAATTTGACCGGTCAGATCGAACATTTCTTATGACATATTATTATTAATTATGGAAAAGAAGAATAACTTTTTTAAGCAACCATCCATGTGGTCAATTTGGAATATCATTTTCCTTACATTATATTCCACCATATATACCTACTAAGCTAATGTTCACTTTTCCCCTATTCACTAATTAACCTAACTTATTATCTATAATCTATCAATTAATTAGTTTATCAATCAATCAAATGGATCCATAGAAATTTTGGTTCTAATTATTCATGGATTTGACAATTTAGGTGTCCCAATTAAGGGTCAACAAAAGAATCAAGTACTAGAAAGTTCAATCAACAACTATTTGCTTGGAAGTTCTTGGCATTTACATGTGAATAATAATAATATATATGTTGTCTAGTATTACCCTTTGATTTGATTCTAAATTATTGATCATGGGATTAATTAAAGAAAAAAAATTACATAATAACACTTCTTTATTCATCATATTTTTCATTATTCTCGTTCATTTTCCAAATTTTCAAAAATCTCTTCTTTTCATTCAGATACATTAATTCAGTAATCTAGATATAATAATCTGGATTCATTTATTCTGATTTTTATCTATATTCAATGTATCATATTTTAAATGTTACCTATTAATACTTACAAATCTTAATTTTTGTATTCGAAACTAAAGTAATGTTTGTGTAATAACCTTTTGTTGTCCTCATATGAAGATTGAATTAAATTGAACTCTTAAAAGAAGGAATTTCCCTTAGACTTTAATTTGAGGGGTTTAAAATTTTAAATTCTTGTAACTAAATCAATAGTACTTTTAGAATTATGAATTCAAAATTTAATATTTATTACAATTTTGATATATTTTAACACATTTATATATATATATATATATATATATATATATATACACACACACATATATATACCATAATTAATTATATTATATGAGCCATGGTGGAAAAATGTGCCCCAATAGTCTCATAATCTGATATTTGCGTTAGAGTTTTGACTAAATTTAAATCTACATACTTTAAGAAGTTTGGCATTAGAGAAAGAGGGTTACTATATTCCCAAACAAAAACGACTTCATAATACTTGATGTGCAAACAACAACAACAACAATAACAACATATCCAGTGGAATCCCATAAGTAGGGTTTGAGAGGATAAAATGTATGCAGATCTTACCATTACCTCATAGAGGTAATGATGTTGTTTTCGAAAAATCTTCATCTCAAAAATCCATAAGCAGAATATCAATGCGCAAACTTTGTTAGTCATAGTCTCACTAAATTAGGTCATGTGTACCTTTTACTACTAGCAAGTTTTCTTAAGTACATGAAGTTGAACTCCTCTAGTTGTTTCTTTTAGACAAAATATTTCTGAAAAAAGCAAGAAGAAGCCCCCACAAATGCCATTTTAATGTTGTTGTTTTTTTGCTTTTGTCACTTAACAAATCTAAGTATATGCCTATTCCCCACAAGAATTTTCATATACTTTACCTTATCATTTATAAATGTACACATTCCAAAAGTAAAAAGCTATACTTTTAGGCCCTGACACACACAAACCTCCCTTGGAAAATATTTCAATTATTTGTACTTGTAACATGTCCTTCTTAACAACATCTTCTTTGAAGTTTGAGCTCTCTAATTATTCAAAGTACTTGCACACAAGTTTAGAATTTTCTTGGGTTTTTTTTTACCTATGCTATTGTTGAATTTTTTTGATTTCTCATTCGATGTCCACATAAGAGTCCGGCTAATTCAGATTCATGCCGAAAAATCTAACATTGAAAGGGTAAAATGTTCCCTAAAAAATGTGACTCCGTACCTAACATCGAGCTCGAGACATTGATTTAGGGTGAAAGAGTAATTACCACTCTCTCGTTTCCTTTGTTGGTATTGTTAAATATTTTTATGCTTCCCTCTCTTGATTTTGGGGAAGGAGTGAAGGGGTTGAAGGTAATAAACAAAGGAGGTTTTCAATGGAATAATTTGAAATTTATTATTGTCTCTATTCACTTTTACTTGTCATTGTTTCGCTTTTCGAGATCAACTTGACTAAACTTCAAAACTAAATTAAAATAGCTAAATTTAATATTTGAAATCTAGACTTTAAATGGTTGAAAACTATACGAAAAAATGTTATAAGTTGCAATCCTTCTCATATTAATATCATGAAAAAATACATCTTAAAATGTTAGTCAAAGTTCATATAGTTTGATGTCGATAAGTGAAATAGTGACAAGTAAAAGTGAACAGAGGGAGTATGAGTTCTAAATTTTAGAAGAGCGATATTAGGTGTTATTATGTGGATTTTGAAACGTTCTTTTATAAATATTTAATAGTAATTTTTAATACAAATAAAGAATTTAACTTTTAAATTTACTGAGTTCGATTGAACTCATAAATAACCTTTTAGCACATATGAATGGGGCTAAAGGACACTAGAGAGTTCGTTCGAATCTTTTCATCTAAATTATACTATCTTAAAAATAAAAATTATTTTTTTATTTATGTATAATAGATTATTGAATCTAGCTCGTTAACTTTTTCATATATTTACTTTATATCTTAAATTCGTTAATAAAAATTCTGATTTGATCACTATTTCTCGACAAAAAAGTTGGTGTGGATAATGAAAGGAAGGATGTAGAGGAATCAAATGTGAATCATACATGTGTGTGTAGCTCATTGGTCTTTTTCACACATTTAGTGCCTTTTCTAGTCCTTAGAAAGAAAAAACAATAAAAAGGGCCCTTCTTTTTTGACATTTGAGGACTTTAGTTTCATTAAATTTAATTAGGTGTTGCTAGCTATCATGAGTATGGAGACTCTTCATAATACTCAAATAATTAAAATGCATTCTTAAGTTATCACAAATAACTTCATTACATGAAACACAAATGATTTATTTTTTCTTTCTTTTTTTTAGTGTTCAGTTATGCAACTGTAACAATCCATCTTGAAATGAGAAGTATCACATCAGCAAAACACAGGAAAGATACTGAATATATAAGTAAACAAGGTTTAAGCCCAAAAACGAACAACATCACTAGCGAGTTTGATTGTTACAACTACCTCGCTATACGATAACTCGAAACAAAATTTCTTGTTGGTTGAGGGGAGATATTTCAATTTCATACCACCATACTTCTAGGGTTAGGGGGTGGGGGATGTATTATTGATATATTCTATAGTTGATTCATTAATTTAGGGTGCATGGGAGCCACATTTAACATTTAATTCAGAAACTTTTTGAAGGCTTTTTTGCATATATTATATTATTATTATTATTAAAGGTTGTTATAAAGTAGCATGTAGTACTTAATTCTTTATTTTTAACTATATGTCTCAAATTTGAGTAGTTTTAGATACGAAGTCACCTTTGATAAGGAACACTCAGCTTTATTTTTGAAGTCGAATTTCCTAACAATAAATTAAATTATTATTGTCAAATATTAACTCAAAAATAAAAATAAAAAATTGCACAAGAGGAAAAAGATAAAAGCAAAAAGTTCACTACCCTACACACACTTCACCTAACTTCCAACTTCTTAAAAAGGCTAATGATACAATAATTAATATATAATGTGATATCGTAAGTGGATCTGAAGAAGATAAAATGTATGTAAATTTTATTTTTATGTTAAATAAGTTATTTCCAATAGATTAATTGTCGAATCGGATCAAAGAAAAAATATTTATAAAATAAATTTTAAAAAAATACAAGAATAAAAAAGTAAAAAGTGTTCTTGTTTAAAAAGCATTTATTCTAAAAATAATTAGTTGATAACTACATATCTACCCAAAAAGAGAGACATAAAATCAAATATATTTACAAACATTTCTTTTTGTGCACAAAAAGTTTTTAAATTATCAAGTTATCAAAAAAAAGTGAGATTTGTAAAAATTAAAAATAAAGGCAAGTTACTTTGTCATAAAAATTAAATATGACCTAAAAGAAATTTTTACACATAATAGTGTGATATAACTTAAAACTATTTGTAATATTCATGTCTATGCTTCATCACTCTAGGTCTTGTGATTGATGCCTAGTATACTAGCTTAATTATATCAAGCTTGACTAAGAAAAAAAAAGACATGTTAATCGCTGATGAAAAAAAGTATCGTAATGTCAGATTGTACCCAAAAGGAAGTTTGTTGTATCAGAAATATTTTAAATGCGAGACGTTGTTTAGAGGTGAAGAAATCCATCTCACCATGCTCCTCGATGTTGCTGGATATACGAAATAAGGTCACTTGTGGCCTCTCCTTCTTATTGGTTAATGTGTACATGAAATTTCACCAAGGTGTCTTTATGAAATCCCTTCAATTATTATGAGGCAAAACAAGTCAGACTTCTCTATAATAACATTATAATTAATTTCACGTGGAGAAAAAAACAATGAAGAAGAACTTACCACCAATTTTCATCGTAATTGCATAAATTTTTGTAATTTTTTGTATGACCCTCCCACTCTGGCAAGCTAGATGAATTCTTGAAAGTCAAAATTAAATCATCACATAATACAAACAATGATCTTCTGTAGAGCTTATTAATGCTAAATTTATTTATTATATTAGCTTCTATCCTCAAGTCAATGAACAATCTTTCACCTCTTCTGAAATCTCGAGCCATTTCATTGACCACTAGGCCTCCTATCTTCATCTGATTCAAATTTGGAATATCAGAATCGACATGAAACTCAGTGTTGCTCTTTGGAGACACATTGAAAGGCGCGCTGAACGACGATTCAAGCAGTTGAGAGTCATACATCAAGCTAGTTGCTATGTACTCAAAACAAATTTCCACTTTCCTATTTGAATTCCTCACACTCAAATCCAATTCCCAATTTGCTGTTAAAGTATTTGTGGAATTTGATATTTTGAAAGAATGAACAACAAATGAAACAACCTTAAATGAAGGGTAATATGCATAATTTTTCCAAATTCGAACTACGAAAAAAATACTCGCACTCAATATTAGAATAACGATAAAACAAAAAAGGACACGACAAAAAGTTACAATTTTTCGTCGTGGAGGGGGTCCATTGGCTAATTGAGGTTGCATGTTGTTGTTATTATTATTGTTGTTGTCGTTGTTATTGCTGGTGTCATCGTTATAGTAAATGAATTGGTAATTTGGATAGTAATAATAAGGGTATTGATATGGATATTGATCATATGGTGGAGGATAATGATAGGCAGGATTTTGATAAGGCGGGGCAAAATTATGATCCAATTGAGGAAATTGTTCGGAATGTGAATAATCTAAAATGGGTTTTATTTCATCTTTTTTATCTCCGTTTGAAGAATCTGACATGGTTACAATTCGTCCTCTTCCCCTCTTTCTTTTATTAAAAAGAAAGGGAGAGAGGACGATTTGATTTCTTTTCTGGAGATTCTAGGAGAGAAGGAAGATTGAGAAATTACAGAGATATAAATTGAAAAAATGCTAAGGCAAATTTTTCGATATTAAAATGTGGAAGAGAGATTATTATTTTTTGTGCATTTAAAAATATTTTACTAGATTAATATATATATATATATATAAAGCATTTGAATTCTCAATTTTGTGAGGACTATAAAAGTGCTAAAAAACACTTTGTTACTCGTTAAGGACACGCACTTCTAGAAGTTGGTTTAATATTTGGCATTTTGAATTTAATTAATTTCACGATATTTAATTATTATTATTTTTTTATTTAATAAGCGATTATTTGATGAAAAAATATTGAAATTTGGCTGATCGGAAATGAGGATTGTTAAGATTATAGAAGGAGACCAATCATATGTTTTCCATCAGATAAGTGGCCTCTTCAACATTTCACCCCACGCTCATCATTGAACGTCTGAAATATGGACAATTTAATATGGAGATTCAATATCATGAAACGAGAATTTGGGTGGTACCATATTAAATAAACGAATTACGAATCTAGTTTAATCCCAAAACTAACCCAGAAGATAAGAATTATCCAAGACCATCAGTCGTGCTTTTTCATTCGATATAAAACTCGTTAAAAATTAACTAGGTATAAAGAACTAGTGTAACAAATTTCAATGCCAAAAAAAATGAATTTTAAATTTTTAGAAAAGCTGATTTACTAGGTTCTTTTAAAAAGTTATTTATATAAAATATAAGTGGATTTCTTAATAAAAATTTAAATTAAAGCTATTGAAAGTAATGTTATTAACTCTTTTTTTCTTTTAAAAATTACTCGACTCTTTTATAGATTTTGAAGCTTGATCACCATCTTTCTTGTTGAAAGAGTGTGTCCCTTCCTCTTGATGAAGTTGATGCATTGGTATGGGATCATTGCGATTCTTTGTTTACATCTCGTTTGCTATTACAATAGTAGATGCTGCAATTTTGGCTTGTTCTTGAGTGATATACAAATTAAAAGATGGTACTTCATTTAAAAAATTTATCAGATAATGGTATACCTCATGTGACCCTCTTCGTACAAATTATTTTAATTTTGAAAGTTGTTTGAAAAAAATCACATTGATTTAAGATAATGAAAGAGAAAGATTAGAATGGAGAAATCATAGGAGATTATGACCAAGAAAGCGTCAACAAATGGTAGGGATGTGCAAAAATCAAACTGATCGATAAACTGAATAGATAAAAATGTTATTAGTTTATTGCTATTGGGTTATTAGATTATCGAATTTTGAATGGTTTTAAAAATAAAGATTATTGGGTTATAAGTTTGATATCGATTTTTATTATTGGGTTATTAGGTAAATCGATAACCCAATAAGATTATAATATTTTACTATTTTATCTCTTAGCAAATATTAAATATTAGTAATTTAATAATAATAGGATACTATAGTAATACTTTACCTATTTTATTTTTTACTTTAGTATTTTAGTTTGTAAATAATTAATTATAACTTTTGCAAGTTTGTAAACAAAGTCTTCGTACTCTATCTGCTTTTATTAAAGCAAATTCTCATTATCATTCTTATCGGGTAAACCAAAAACCAAACTGTTAAGGATTTAAAACCAATAAATCAAAAATCGATAAAAATTAATTTATTGGTTTAGCATATTTAAATACCCAAAACCGATAAACCGAATGGATAATAGATAAAAGTGAACCGAACCAACCGATGTACACCCCTAATAAATGATATAATAACTTGCAAGAATGTATTTGTTGTTTAATAGTTAAATATAGCTATAGACACTAAATATATAAATCCATATTAGCCATACCACATATCTTTCAATAACTAGTTAAAAGGGATTGTCTAGTTTTCTCATGTCTAAACTTCTCATCTCACTTCTAGTTATCTTTTTCAATCTTTCTCTTACGTTGTTCTGCAAATTCTTTGTTAATTCCATTTTGTTGTTGTAATATTGAGTTTAGTGATTATAATATTTGAATGTTTCAATTGATCAAACTAAAGAATATCACAACAACAAAACAAAACCAAAAAAATGCAGAAAAGCTGCTCTTATGAACTAGAGGAATATGTTCTTACATCTGTTTAAGGTCCTTTCCAGATTTTTCCTTCAAAAAACTCAGCCAGCATTCGTTCAAGATCCTCAGGAGTGTATCTGATATACTTCTGGGGATTTTTGCCACCCTCAATCATAGGCCTAATAACAGCAAAAAGTTGTAAGAAATACATTGGATGAGTTCAAAAAATAATGCTTGAGGAGAGTGTTGAACAAGTCCAAGAAAGCATACCCATAACGCTTAGCGAAAGATCGAAATGCAGGTAATAGGACTTCAGCAACTGCCAGCCTTAAAGACTCGCGCAATTCACTGTCGGGAACAGTCCATTGAGATTGCCTCTGATGAATCTCCTCAAATAACATGTTGAAGGTCTTAAACCTATCTTTCACAGAGGACCTAGAGATATTAGCATTGCTGCTGACCACTTCCCCACCTGATGAACCTCCTTGGACAGACAGAGTCTGCAGAATCTGCAGCAAGGACCAGGAAGTTTGGATAATGTTACTTTGTAACATACAATGACAAATATTTAGGATGTCATAAAATGATGCACACATCCAACATATATGACCAGGCTAATGAAAGGTAACAATGAATTGAAAAGATGAGCAAAATTTTAGAACAGGCGTCACATTAGAATTAACATTTTTGACATATAACAATTCTAGAAGAAGAATAGTTCCTTCAACGAGAACGTTAGAGAGGTCATGAATGGAGAAGGAAGAAAAGAGATTCCATAGTCATCTTTATTATTTATTCAGCTGTTCCACGACTTGAAAAGGAGATAAGAGTTAAGAACTAGATAAACTGATAAAAGCAAGATATTTTAAACAATTATCCTATCCTTAATCACTTTGATCATATATAACACATCATTCTCCTAAAGAAATATCAATCAAAATTAGATTATGTTCAATTTTTTGCTTCTACTCTCAATAAGAATTTATTCAGAATCTCCATTCGGATGTTTTAGGAACCCTTCTTTACAGCTCAGATGAAAAACCAAAGATCAAACAGAATTTGTGCAAATTGAAGACCTTTATCTTGGTGTTTTAGACACCATTTCTCTTACAACTAATAAGAACGACCACATGTCTAATAGGAGATCAATTTTCAGAAGAATAATATAGAATCCACCTTTGTCAAAGAAAAGAAGCTGCATTCTCGACGTCCTAATCATGCTAATTAGCTGAAACCTAGATCTTACCATATCAATACCAACACAGAATACCATTGCACAAGAAAGGAGATCCGTAACCAACAAGCCAAATAAACAAAGAAAATTTGAGAAATTGTTCCAGAACACCAGTAGAAAGAATGTCAAGCATCATGATTGTAAAACTATAGAGTTAGCAAACAAACCTTAGACCAAGAGATCCTCTTGTACTGATTTGCATGCTGCTGGACTACCCTTCTATGTATTTGCACCCAATCATCACCAAGCACGTCCTTTGCTTCCGACCTGGACCATCATAGAATGCTCAAAGATAAACTTGTAATAAACTACACAGCTCCTTTGCTCAAATATTATTTGAACTTACCTGCGAACAGATCTTACAATATAATGAATGTTATTCATCATGAATAGTTGAGTTAATGCAGGATCTTTGTATTGCTTAGATTTCCCGTCCAAGTTACTCTGAAGAGCTTGCAATATCCGTGTGGTTATAACTCCCAATTGGTCTTTGGAATGACCATCATCACCGTCTCCAAATAATTGCCTTAGAGTTGATTGATAGCTGTCCAAAGTCAATATATAATACTTAGATATTGCAAAACTATAAACACGAGCTTTAAAATAAAAAAGAAATGAATGCAAAGCTTCACTACATCAGATAAGCTAATTGTTTCTGGGAGAAAAGGGAAGTGTTGCAATCAAAAGAGGAAGAAATATGAAGATGGAACACAGACTAGACAGAAAGGAATGAAGATGGGATTACAATGTACAAGAACTACAGAAAGCAGTTCAAGATGTACAATACTTGTCATGCTTAGAAATGACCTGGAAAGAACAATTCAGGAGGGTATGAAAGCATAGGAAATTAATAGAAACGGGAAGTAGGTAGACAGTTTTGAAATCCTCAATAATGTACACTAACACATTTTCTTAAACTATTTCAAGTATTGATGAATGTGACATATAATCATTTAAAAAATGACCAGCGACATGCCAGAGTGCAATATATGAAAAGCTTAAAATTCCCAACAAAAAAAGAATGTAGGAAAAAGATTTAAGAGCATTGTGAAGACTTACTCAAATAAAAACTTGACATAATTAATCACATAACTAGTTAAAGGATGGACAGTTCCATCAAGAACAGAAGTCTTGGTGGCATCTTTTTCCACTGCTTCTTCAAAATCCACAAAGGTCTCTTGTGCTGTCTCAGCCAGACGATTAGTCAATACTTTAGCAGCTTCTCGCATTTCACTACAATATTGACTTCCAAAAACATTGTCCATCTGTCACACCAACAAAATCCCCTTCCACAGGGAAGGATAATGGAGAGAAATACTAAAATTAGTATTTAATGTTAAGAAATTGAGGCAAGCTAACATATAGGTGAATCAATCGATACCAGATAATCTATTAAAGGCTCTACAATAGAACAAAATGACAAATGGCTTTTCTCTTACCGCGAACCACAACATGAAAAAAGAAAAGAGAGAAACTTTTAAAAAGTAAACAGAGGATGTTTGTTAATGTCAATAATATAAATCTTATGGAGTTTGAACTTATCTAAACACAAATACACCTATAATAGGAAAGGGGAAAAAAGAAGAAAGAACCTAAGTAAGAACAATGTAGACAACATAAGCAATGGCTAAAAGGATTGCACTCAAAATGAATGTTAACTTGAACTATAATCTCTAGGGAAAAATTTAATAAAATTAAATTGTTACGTACTTTTTCTCAAATATTGTCATACTTGTGCAATAAATTTTGCTTGCAAATTTTACCTAGAAACTCTAGACTAAACTTGTTGCAATAAATTATGGATCTATGTTGAAAGACAGAGCACCATTATAGCTAACCAGATAGAATGATTTTGCTGTAAGTTGGGATAAAGAAAGACCCTAAAAGATTCAAAGATGCAAACTAAAGGTAATATGTTAAATGTGGTGTTAAAAAAATGAAATTGTTTATTTAGCTGGTATTCACGTGAATATTTGCCCTTTTTTTTTTTTTTTTTTTTTGCAATATAAAAAAACAGGCAATTGACTTGTCCACCAGATACACTCCTAGATATACCAAGGTATTCAAAAAACACTTGAGCTAAAAGTGTCAAAACTAGAAAATTCGAGATAAAGTCTGCATTAAACCTGTTAGCCAAAAGCTAGTACATACTCCTAGAAATAACTTAGAATTTCTTCAATTTTTCTACGGGTCTAGTCATTGCATGAATGCTAATAATTTACCAGCAGCAGCAGAAAGTATAAGTTAAAACTAGGATTTTCCATAAGACAAGGAGATAAAAAATTTGTTTGGTCATTTCATCATACCTCTGACTGAAGTTCTCTCATTATCTCATACATATCTAGAAGGACAAATAGCTTTTCAGGCGATCGTTTGCTTTTGGCAATGGCTTCTCCAAAGCTAAGCAGCACTGCAACACTATTTCCAGTAACTTCTGCAAAACATTGATCTCTAAGGCTATCCTGACCTTCAAAAATTTGATCACAAACTTTCTTCTCTGCAGCAAATAAAAGTTTTACCTGTGATAAAAATGATGGATAGGTTAATATAAGGCAAAACTGAAAGCAAGGATCAAATCAAAATTGGATGAGGAGATCGCGCTTACAGATATCCGCATAAAGTGAATCCAGTTTCCTATTTTTGCCTCTAAAACTTCCCACTGCATTTTCTGTACATCCTCTTTACCAAGTCTTTCCACACCTAGTTTTCTAAGACTCTGTTCCACAACCACAGAACGTATTTCACTGGATACAAACAGGATGCATGGAAAATGCAAATGACATAAGATAAAAGATTATCATAGAAAACTAATCAAGAAAAAGCTAGGAAGCTATCAGTTCATGAGTTCTCTAACAAATAAAAAGCTGTGTTAAATATTGACAGTTATAATTGCACAACTCTTAAGTCATATAAGGAAAATATTAGGTCAGTAGACAAGATAATAGATAGAGAGCAAAACTAAAGAGAATTACATCATAAGATATATTACAAAGCAGAAATCGCTGATCGGACCATCAAAAAGAAATCTTCGCAATGTACAAACTAGGATACTACTATCTTTTATAATTCTAAAGATACAATTCAATTCTATGACCATCAAAAAGTCACTTAAGTTGTATCTAAAAGCAGACAGGTCTCACAGAACAAAGTCGTCAGAATTGTTGCTTTTCAATTGCATAAGCTATTAAACAAATCTAGTTTATTATGATCAACTTCAAACATTAAAGTGCTTGCTGCAAATATTTCATTATTTAAGGAGATAACTTACTTATAAATAATATACACTTGTTGTTGATGCCCGGCCTGAATCATTTGCTGAGCCAACTCATGTAGCAAGGGCAGTATTCTAGGGGGGATGAGCGCTGGAGGGTGGTACACAACCGTTTCTAAACTTCTTTGGTGCTCTTTCGTTCCAGTACCATCAGTCTTACTAGGTGATTCTGTAGATGGTCTCAGAGATTGGGGGAGGCAATCAAAAAGACGATCAGGTTCCACAGGTTTACTGCAACCAATATAAGTCAACTCAAGTTAATTAAAGTTAATACTTATCAAACATAAGTTAACTTGAATAGTGAACTTAAAAAGCTATCAAAGAGTTTACTTTTATATGGACTAGGCAAGGTTTATCATCCATTGATCTTAGTGCATGCAAACAATTACTTGTAAATGATAATGACAGGTATTACATAAGAAGATCTCAATATCACAAAGTAAAACATATGAAGCTCTTTTTAAAAACTAAAAGAGTTGTATGCATTGGGAAAAAGAAATAGGTACTACATGAAATTACAGACCTGTACAAAGTTAGAAGCTGACGGAACTCTTCTTCAAGCTTAAGAACAGACTTTGCCAGTAAACTGGTAATATGTTTAATCATACCAATACTACTCTTAAGGCCTTTGGTACTGCTGAAAAATTTAACAATAGCCCTTAGCTGATTAACTGCTTCCAGATAACTTTCCAAATCCTCATGTGGCCCTCGTAAGATTTTGGCCTCTGCCTGTAAAGTTTAAAGAGCATTTAAGATGTAATACACATATAAGGGATAATGCAGATATATGATCCATACAAAATTAGCAAAAAATTACTAAAGACATCGACGAGACTGACTTTCAATGATTAATTGAAACAGAAGAAGTAATCTCTCAAATTACCAAGGGAATCAATTCATAAAAAACTCTATTTCAAATGTAATCCAGAAATAAAATGAGAGCCAATTTAATAATCTGATGTCAAAAGCCTGTCTACATAACTTTTTTGCTTACTCCTTCACATGATATTATAAATTTGACCCGCATCAACTAATAATCCACTCTATTTCATATGTAATCACAATAAAATCCCTTAGGCAACCAGGAGGGAAGAAGCAACCAACACATTGACGCCAAAAAGTCATCATTATAGTACAAAAAGACTTGCATTTTCTTTTGCTTACTCCTTCACTTGAATTTAAATATGTTGAGCACTCTTCATCAAAAAATTATATTTTATATAGAGAACATTTTACTGCATACATATGCCAAAAACTACTTTTTATACATATATATTAAATTTTGAATATCTTTAACGAAATTTCTGGTTTCGGCACTTTTTGATGCTACTACGAGCCTGTTTGGAAAGCTCTCATGTATAATTATAGAATGTATATTCCATGTTTCCCGGAAAATGGTGTATCTTTAATCTTTGAGAACCTATAAATGTGAAGTTATTCACTTTTTCTCAAAAAACCTTTGGCCGTATGTAAATGTGATCAATTGCTAAAATTATCAATATCCCATATTGATTATCATATGCTATGTAATTACACCAATTCTAATTACTAAGTGAGTTTCCAAACAGACCATACGTAAAAATCAGTACTGATGTCCACTTGTATGTGTACATACTCACGTACTCGTAGTAATACGCACCGAAATTTCCAGAACCAGAGCACCAAAAGCAAATGTGTGATAGAAGAAGTAAATAAAATCAATCCAATTAAGACAAACCTGGCGTGCCAGATCGAATTGACCCAATATCGATTCAGCTACCTTCAATGTCTTGTCAATATTCTCATGTGCTTTCCTAATCGAATGCGTCCTTATCTTTTCTCATCAAAAACAGAGAAAAAATAATCATCCAAATAGACAAATAGACAAACAAATCACATTTATGTAATGAAAACTCAGACGATGAGGTAAATACCTGAGTAGGACGCATTGCGGTTTCGAGGGCGGATAGACGATGATCAAAGGATCCGAGAATGGAGATCATATTATCAGTAATTGTTTGGCTTTTCTGCATTGATTCGTTCATGAATTTTGATCTCTCTTTCAGATGTTCCATTACCACTGCGTAAGCTGCCATTGTTACCCGATTTTGTGAGCTTCAAACGAGAAAATGGAAACGAAATGTCATAAATGGAAACTGTATGACATTTTATGATATTTCTGTAATTGCCCTTAATGTCTTAATAATTGAATAAGAGATCCCCGAAACTTTACAAAATTACAAAAAGAAATTAAAAAAAAAGTCCTCTTGTTTACCGGAAAAGAAAAGGTGCAACAGAAAATAAGGTGGACGAGTTTTAATTTTTCATATTTTTAAGAAATAAAAATATTTAAAAATAGATCAACTACCAAAGATTAGAGATAAGTATATTTAAGAGGAAATAACTACTTTTATATATTTCCTAATTTATAGAATTTACTTTGGTGGGAAGAAAGATTTAAAAATAGTTCAGACACTTATATTAGTTTGGATGTCTAATCATCATATGTGGTACAGTGGATGAGATTTATTTTTTTCTTAATCAACGATCTTAAATTTGAATCCCAAATATAAAACAATCTTGATAGTATAACTGTCAAAATAGGTCAGTCCAGCCCCACCTAGCCTAAGTCTCACGAGCCAAGGAATTTGAAGGCATGGGACGGGTTGATCCTTCATTTGAAAGGGTCTTGAAATGATCGGCAATCTAACCCTAGTAAGGCCGCGGGTTAGGGCGGGCCAACCCTTCTCTTTTTGAATTTTTTTTTTCAATTTAAATTTAAACTTGAAATTCTATCAACATATTAAATTCTTCGACATGCCTAACAAAATTGTATGAAAGAATATAATAATAACAATAATAATATGCATTATACATATAATTAGTGGTGGTTTTAATTTCAATCTCATATCTGGAATATATAACATCAAGAAATGAGAAGATTTTCAAATTAAATAAAACAAACAATGATCATATTTGAGTCATCATATGACTAAAGAAAAATAATAAACTTTTTGAAGAAAATTTGAAAAAACAAACTTGTAAACTAAAAAACAATTACGTCTTATAACTTTAGTTATTTTAATTCAAATTAAATAATCATTTTGGCCCATGGACTAAACCCCAATCTGACCTCACTCAAGCCTCAAGGGTCAAGGACTTAGTTGGGCCGGGCTTATAAGCCCTGATTTTAAATCGGCTTGAAAAATCATATCTTAACCCTACCCCAATAACGAGTAGGATTGGATCGGCCCTATGAGTTAAGCCCATTTTGACGGCTCTACTTGATAGCGAACGCTTTCTTCCGAATAGGGCCTATGGATGTCTGCATTATTAGGTCCAAAGTAGTATCTTGGATATATATATAAACAAATATAATTATAAATTTACAAGTGAAAAGATAAGACGATCTAACATTTTGCATGGCGTGATATTACTCTAATTATATTATTTCCTCCGTACTATTTTATCATCTTATGTGTAAGTATTAATATTTGAAGAGTTAGATATTTTTTTAGTATAATTATTTTAAGTTTGTAATTATATTAACTTGTAGTAATTTAATAAATTTTTATAATTTAAATTCTTTAAAAAGTTAATTTATATACAAATTTAGAAATAAAATTACCTGATCTCTTCGCATAAATTAGAAAAAAGTATTTGATAAAAGTTGCAAAGGAAAAACTTAGGAAGTTTCGTTTCTAACTTCTTTGGAGGGTTGTTACTTCATGCATTGTACACATAGTACCATTAGTTTTTATTATCATTTTTTTAGTTTTCCAAATTAACTTATTTGAATTTAAATTTCTTCGGTTAATTTAAATTCACGTTAAATAGGATTTATTCAAAAATGCTTTTTGAGATCTAAAATATTTGTTGATTTGATTAATTCAAAATTTGGACAGTATAAAATTAATTTAAGGATGAAAGCACTCCTTTTCAATTTTGCTAATTATACTTAACAATTTGATTTGTAGAATATCAATTTTTAAATATACTATTTCGTTAGTCAATCAATAAAATATCATTGATTAAGTATCGAATTGATAATTATCGAACTAATAGCAGGAGGTCTATTGGTTTAATCATTTCGTGCTTTCTTTTTTTTTCTCGCTTTCATAGACCAATATTTTGATC
Source organism: Solanum aculeatissimum (assembly GCA_038996855.1). Classification (NCBI taxonomy): domain Eukaryota; kingdom Viridiplantae; phylum Streptophyta; class Magnoliopsida; order Solanales; family Solanaceae; genus Solanum; species Solanum aculeatissimum. The sequence goes on along the minus strand of JBCEWC010000251.1, from coordinate 46,984 downwards.
CTTCCATCCAAACAAAATAACATTTTCTAGCTAGACAGACCTAAGATGATAATTTTAGGTTATAAATACATACTTTATATATCAACGTAAGTAGATGATTCTTAATGAATTAATGATTTATGTAATGAGTCATCCACCCCACATCACTAAATCATTAAGTATAAAAATTTAATGTTTTCACCAACCATTAATTCAATAAATTAAGATTTATCGGTTATGATTTAGTCGAATTAATTCTAATTTGGACCATGTAAAATTTATTAAAGAGTGGATTAAGAGAAAATGCTGGAAAAAAAATCTTAATGCCAAACTCATCTAACCACCAGTCAAATGTAATTATCGTAAGCCATTTATGTAATTGACATACTTCACGTCTGTAATTTCTACTTTTGCTAATCTATTTAGCTCTTTTTTAGGCTAACTAAAACATACCATGTACCGTAGCGTAGCTGATTGTACCATTTCTGTCTAATTCTGTTGTCTATACACCAGAAAGGCGAACGAATTGATTTCACAGAGTTTGTTTTGCTGGCCGGTTAATCGGTCCGGAATGGCTTCTGAACAAACCTAGAAGTACGGCATCGTTGTTGCAGTGATGGAACGTCGACGTTTCGCCGTTAGAGCTCGCATTCGCACATTCATAGCAGAGTGATTTCTTCGTCGGGAAAGTATCTTGGATTCTTGGAAATGAACCAGGACTATTCAAATGCATCAGATTCGGATTCGATTTCTGCATCACTAGGTCGAAATTTTCCCTCTGGAGCTGTAGATTCTGCACTCGTTCGTTCATGTTCGCCAATTCCGTTTGCGTAATTCGATCATATAACTGATTCATTTCCGGCTGGTTTCGCCGCAGGAGAATCAGATTCTCCGACGAAGAGAAATGTTGTGAAAACGCATTTTCCTTCAAAAACTCTCCGAACTCCACGCCGTTCGGCTTCACCCTTCGGTTCCTCGCTTTTCTAGAACGCTTCATAACAACAAGGAAGAAACAATTCTTCTCTCGAGAAATCACTGCGAAATTCGCTTTACCTGTGACGGGAATTTTCCGTCGATCCTCGAACTTGCCTTTACAATCACATAGGTAAATAGAAATCTGATTTGGCGAAATCCCGATTCTCTCACTGAGCATCAACTGGAAAGGCTTGAACACAAGCGTCGGTTGAATTCTGATGTTGCCGATGTTAATCTCCCTGTCCCCGTCGAAAAATATCACCGAAAACACCGATCCCTTACTTCCCTCCACCATTTTTCTAGTAAAAGAAAAACAAACACCGGAGAAGACGTTGATTTGCAGCCACCTTGCAATGCGTGAAAATTTGAAGAGTAGTTGAACGAGAGCAGTAGATGGAGAAAATTATGGGGTTTTAGGGGTTTACTAGCAGAGACTAGAGAGAAGATAAAGCGTGACAGAGTGGTTTTTAGAGGCTTTTTATGGTGAATGGAAAAGGATGGAGAGAGAGAGAATGGTTGCTTGGTGATCAAGTAATTAAACGTGAAGTGACACAGCCAAAGGGGAGTAGCTGAATAGAGTTACGCAAATTAGTACTCCCTCCCTTTAACTCAACATAATCTTAACGAAAACAAATTCTGAGATATTTTTTGAGAATCATGTCATTAAGAATAAAAGATAATATTAAAGTTAAATTACTTTTGATTAGAATAAGATAATATTTTTTTTTAGATAAACTAAAAAGAAAAAGTTGTCACATAAAATAAGATAGAAGGAATACGTGGTACCGTTTGAGTTAGTACAATGCAATAATTACACTCAGAGGTCACTGAAAAATATTATTTACACAAAAACTAGCTCACTTTTTTTAATTACAAAAAGTAGCAATCTAATTGACCTTTGACTATTTGTTATAATTTTGGACATTTAACCCTCGTTATATAGTGAATATATATTTGTGTATCATAATATATATATATATATAATGTATAACTCATGTATAAATAATATACATTGTATAACAATGTATACTTTCTATAACTATATTGTATAGTCATATATAGTTTCGCTGATTTGGAGCTATTTTTTATATAAATAAAATATAAAGGTTTTTTTTGTAATTTTTTTACTTTTTTGTATATATATATAATTTCCATTTTAAAACAAGTATGCAGCATAAAATAGAACAAATAGAATTATTTTATCATAAAATTATATGCGTATTCTCTCATAAGTTATACATATATTAGTTATCTATTTACAAATTGCAAATTAAATACATAATAATTTTCTATTATTATTAAATTGTTTAATATTTTGGATACTCGTGTAGGTCCATTTTAGTTGTTATATTTGAATTTTTCACGTATTTTTAAAGTTATTAATTAAAAAATAATAATTTTATTGAATTGAACTTACTATTTTTTGACATATTCCATAAAGAGTCATGTTTTTGTATTTAGCATTCATGTCTATTTTGAAATCAACTAATTTCGTAATTGAAAAAAATAATAATTTTATTTTTAGAATTAAAACCAACATTTTTAAGTTGATAATAATTAATAAGGCAATTAATACTGAGTCATGTGCTCTAAACTACATAATAATATGTAATGTAGGATATTTATTTTTCATAAGATAAATCAAATATAAAATGAGGTATCTAGATAATTATTAATTAAATTTGAGAATGGTTAACTTATAAAATGTGTTAAGTTTGAACAACAATTTGAGTACTAATTCTTATATATTATGTCATAGAGGTGTATATAGGGATGTTCGTGGTTCGATTTAAATTGGTTGTTAGTATAATTAAATCAATTTAATCGATTTTTAAATATTATTTCTTGTCTAGTATATATAGTACTATCAAATATTAAAATTATTTAATTTTAACTTGTCGATTCTCAATTTAATTACTTCATCCGTTCATCTTTACCTGATCTCTATACTATTTTAGGATGTTCAACAATACTTGTCCAGTTTATGAAATCAAGATATAATTTTACACTTTGTTCTTAATTTACCCTTGTCATCAACGCATTGTATTAATTATATTCAAATGGTGATTTGGTAAAATTACCCTTATTGTTATACTTCTTTAGATGTCTCTTTTTGATGTTTAGTTTGACGATGATTTAAATTCAGTATTTTTAAAGGTGAGTCAATCAACAGATAAGTCCAATCTTTTACATTTTAATCGTACTTATTGTTTCTAGTCTAGTAATATTATAAGACAATCTCTTATAAAGTCCCACGCTACAAAGGTATTTTTTATTTTTATTCTGCAATGATCTATAACAAGTTATTTCTTTCATTTATTTTTACTTGTTAACTACTTCCTCCATCCAACTTTACTTGACCCATATTGACTTGACACAAGGATTAAGAAGTAGAAAATGATAAGAGTAATTTTACCAAATCACCCTTTGAATATAATTAATACAATGTATTGAAAAATGTAATAAGGAAATAACTATAATTAATGACAAGGGTAAATTAGGAACTAAATATAAAATTATCTCTTGATTTCATAAACTGGACAAGTATTGTTGAACATCCTATGGATCAACTAAAGATGGACGAAGAGAGTATATTATTTTAAAACGTTTAACGATACTTGTTCAGTTTATAATTTTAAACTATTAATTAAAATTTACATAAATTAAATCGAGTAATTAATAGTTAAGCCTTTTTATTTCTATTTCTATTTTTAGCTCTGCTCCAGACTCATAGCATTACAACATATTACTCACTCTGCGGATCTCGCAGATCTGAGAAAGAAGACACCAAACTTTTCTCTCTTTTTTAAAAATTCACCCACAACTCCCCATTTTCTCTCCTTCACCCCCCAAAATTACCTACAAATTCCTCTCTACCATTTTCTCTTCTGAAGATTCACTTTGACCCAGCCATTTCTGCTTTCAATCTGGTAAGTCTTATTTCTCATCTCATCATTTTTTTGTTTGATTTGATCAATTACTCTTTTTATTTCTCGTTTTAGATCTGTTATCTGCTCGTTTTTTCATGCGAAATTTGATTATTAGGGCTACCGGTAATCTGTCTTGTTCAATTATGTTGCGGTATTGCCGTCAGTAGATTCAGAAGTGGTGTATACTGTTATATTTGCACATTCTGATATATAGATGTACTGTACATGATCCGAGCGGTATAACCAACCGTGACGAGGTTAGATCCGCTATTTCTAAGCTGAGCGTAAGATTGTGCATTTTATGGTTTTGTTACTGGTGTAAAGTGATCGGTGGTTCACTTGTCTCATTTAATTTGATTCTGAGGATAGAGTGTGAACATTTATATAGCATACGGTCCAATTTGGAATTGAGACATTGTTGAGGATTGAATGAATGATCAAATTTTGCTTGCATTTCTGTCGCAGCGGAGTCATTTGAGTATTGATGTGAATTGGGGAAGAATTAAGTATGTTACTAGGCTGTAGTGATTGAATCGCCTAACTCCTTTGTTCTACCGGTAACATACTTATATGAATCTAATAAATGTTGTGAAAAGGTTCTTTTTTTCTGCAGTTCCATTGATGTGTGATTATATTTATGTATTGTTTCTTGTCTTTTGGATAGCTTTGTGGTTTGAATCCCTCTTTCAAATGAATTTATTCTTTTATAATCAAAGAATCAATGTTGCATAAATAGTAGTGTTTTTTATAGAATTGCTTAAGAGTGATTTAACTGCTTCAACTAAACAAAAGTTGGACTCTTTTTTGTGATTGTTTGCAACTTTGTTCTCCTTTGTCACTGTTATAATATGTTATCTTGGAACTTATGGGAAACTTTAAGTTTTCAGGTAAACTAATTAGAATAAAATGGAGAAGTCCTGTTCTTTGCTCATACATTTTGATAAGGGCACTCCAGCTCTTGCCAATGAGATCAAGGAAGCCCTTGAAGGGAACGACGTTCCCGCCAAGGTCGAAGCCATGAAGAAAGCCGTCATGCTTTTGTTGAATGGTGAAACCCTACCCCAACTGTTTATTACTATTATTAGATATGTCTTGCCCTCTGAAGATCACACTATTCAAAAGTTGCTGCTTCTGTATTTGGAGATTATCGAGAAGACTGATGCTAAGGGGCGTGTGCTTCCTGAAATGATCCTAATTTGTCAGAACTTGAGGAATAATTTGCAGCATCCAAATGAGTACATTCGTGGAGTTACTTTGAGATTCCTTTGCCGGCTAAATGAGGTTGATATAATTGAACCTCTGATTCCATCTATTATGAGCAACTTGGAGCACCGGCATCCGTATGTTCGCCGGAATGCAATTCTTGCTGTGATGGCTGTTTACAAGCTTCCACAGGGCGAGCAACTCCTGGCAGATGCACCAGAAAAGATTGAGAACATTCTTACCACGGAGCAGGATCCGTCAGCTAAAAGGAATGCATTTCTGATGCTTTTCCAATGTGCTCAAGAACGTGCTGTCAATTACCTCTTGACCCATCTTGATAGAGTATCTGATTGGGGTGACTTACTTCAAATAGTTGTCTTGGATTTGGTCCGAAAAGTTTGCAGGACAAACAAAGGGGAGAAAGGGAAGTACATCAAGATAATCATATCACTGCTCAATGCCCCTTCTGCTGCTGTTGTCTATGAATGTGCTGGAACTCTTGTTTCTTTGTCTTCTGCCCCAACTGCTATAAGGGCTGCAGCCAATACCTACTGTCAACTTCTACAATCTCAGAGTGACAACAATGTGAAGCTTATCGTGCTTGATAGACTGAATGAATTGAAATCTTCTCATAGGGAGATCATGGTTGATATGATAATGGATGTCCTCAGAGCGCTCTCAAGCCCCAATCTTGACATCAGGAGAAAAACAATTGACATTGTTCTTGAGTTGATCACCCCCCGGAATATCAATGAGGTTGTTCTCACACTTAAGAAAGAAGTTATGAAAACCCAGAGCGGTGAACTTGAGAAGAACGGTGAATACCGTCAAATGCTTATCCAAGCCATTCATTCATGTGCCGTGAAGTTTCCGGAGGTAGCAAGCACGGTAGTCCATCTGTTAATGGACTTCTTGGGAGATAACAATGTTGCTTCTGCAATTGATGTGGTCGTTTTTGTCCGTGAGATCATTGAAACAAATCCAAAGTTAAGGGTTTCCATTGTTACAAGGCTACTGGATACTTTCTACCAAATTCGAGCTGCACGTGTTTGTTCATGTGCCCTTTGGATAATTGGAGAGTATTGTGTATCTCTTTCTGAAGTTGAGAGTGGCATTGCAACTATCAAGCAGTGCCTTGGAGACCTACCATTTTATTCAGCTTCTGAGGAAGGCGAAGCTAATGATTCTTCGAAAAAGTCTCAGCAAATAAACTCAACTACTGTTTCATCTAGAAGACCTGCTGTCCTTGCTGATGGGACATACGCGACTCAAAGTGCTGCCTCTGAAACTGCTTTTTCACCCCCGACAGTAGTTCAAGGATCTTTGACCGCTGGAAATCTGAGATCCCTCCTGCTAACTGGTGATTTCTTCCTTGGGGCAGTTGTTGCTTGCACCCTGACTAAGCTCATTTTAAGATTGGAAGAAGTTCAACCATCCAAAGTTGAAGTGAACAAAGCAACAACTAATGCATTACTGATCATTGTCTCAATGATACAGCTGGGGCAGTCCTCAGCTCTTCCGCACCCAATTGATAATGATTCCTATGATAGGATGGTTCTATGTGTAAGATTGCTATGTAATACTGGCAATGAGGTTAGGAAGATCTGGTTGAACTCTTGCCATGAGAGTTTTGTTAAAATGCTTTCAGATAAGCAGATGCGAGAGACGGAAGAGATCAAAGCAAAGGCTCAAATTTCTCATTCTCAGCCGGATGACCTCATTGATTTCTACCATTTGAAGAGTAGGAGGGTAAGCACCTTCTATGTGAATATTTCAGTACATTTTCAAACAAGGAAAGAAAGAATCTTCTATCTGAGTACGCGTTTGATTAACAAGGAGTCACATGTAGCTCTTTTCTCACACTTCAGTTAATATATTTGTGAAAATTATCTTAACTGACCACCAAATTGTATTATGAGCTTGTCTTTGTGTAATCTCACTGGTGTCTACTTTGTGCTGTGTGGGCCTTGCACAGATGCAGATTTCTTTGTTATTTTGTCTCATCTTTCCACCTTTACAGTCTCAACTCTCAAGCCTTCTGAGAAATGTGTTTTAAGTGCTATTTTCAACATTTTATTCCAGCTTTTCCAGAGCTTTTAAGTTTTACTTTTTGTTTCTTTGACTACTGTTTCAATCACATTAAGAGAGTCATTCATATTACATTGCATAAGTTTCTTTAAGCATCAATTTCAATAATTTGATTGGATATGAAGGCTTGCTGGGATTTCAATTTTTCATGAATAAGCATAGTCAGGATTCACGAGTGCAGGGGGGTGTACCAAAATGAACAACAATGAGTTTGACTCAAACAGTTGCATTTGAATTGTTTCTGTTTTCCTCAAAATTATGTTTCTTATGTAGTTTCCGCTTAATGCCAGAGCTCATCAATTAGAGCTGGTGTTCAGTTCTTAGGTACTTCAATGCAGGGTGACATTTCTTCTTCCATGTCCTAAATTTTTTCTGTTTTCCAGGGAATGAGTCAGCTCGAGTTGGAAGATGCAGTCCAAGATGATTTGAAGCGTGCCACTGGAGAATTTGTCAAAGATGAGACTGATGCGAATAAATTAAACCGGGTTCTGCAACTAACAGGATTTAGCGACCCTGTTTATGCTGAAGCATATGTCACTGTTCATCATTATGATATTGTCCTGGATGTGACAGTTATTAATAGAACTAAAGAGACCCTCCAGAATTTATGTTTGGAATTGGCAACTATGGGTGATCTTAAACTTGTGGAGCGTCCGCAGAATTATACTCTAGCTCCTGAGTCAAGCAAACAGATAAAAGCAAACATCAAGGTGTCCTCAACTGAGACTGGCGTCATTTTTGGGAACATTGTTTATGAGACGTCGAATGTGTTTGATCGGATGGTGGTTGTGCTAAATGACATTCATATCGACATCATGGATTATATATCCCCTGCAGTGTGCAGTGATGCTGCTTTTAGAACCATGTGGGCAGAATTTGAGTGGGAAAACAAGGTATGCTATTGCTTGACTATTTACCACCGTCGAATAGTTCTTCCTGTCCTAGTATACTACTCATTTTGAGTTGGAAATTTTAAAACTAGAAGTGAGATAGCTTTGTTGTTTTTGATGACTTCCAATCTTATGGTGTAGTTTATGTGGCATCAAAGTGTAGGTTTCACATAGGTTTGCTAAATACTTATACATAGGTTATTAATGTTTCGAAAATGACTTGTTAATGTTGTAAATCTTGATCTCTTTATGGAGTTAATTGCTTTAATCACTGCTCTGTTTGGCATCTATATTTTGGAGTAGTGTCTTGTTTGTCTTACCATCAATATAGTGAGCAACTACTACATGAATTATATTTATAAGCACTTGAGAATGAGCGACTAGTTCTCCTAATTGCAGGTTGCTGTCAACACTGTCATTCAAGATGAAAAAGAATTTCTTGACCATATAATCAAATCAACAAACATGAAGTGCCTTACTGCGCCGTAAGTTATTTGTTTGCCTAAAAGTGTGGACAGTTGTGCTTGGTTATATTACTACCTGTATTGAGTTTTGATGTTTTTATTGATATCCTTACCATCTTGTTCTATATTATTGGCATTTTCTATTTTGCATAAGCCAAAATGTTGATACATGAAACTTGTTTTGTGACTATGAGACTAGATATGTAAGGGAAAATGGGGTAAGAAGGTAAAGTAATGTCTGTTGTAACAAGACTTATAGCTGGAGGATTATTATGTTGTATAAAACTTAGAACTTTCATTATTGATGACAAACAAATTGTGTTTGACTTGGTATTTATTATTTTTCATTATAGATAAATTGTTGTACCTTGATGTGTATGAACTACCTGGAATATGAGTTTGACCTGCATGAAAATGTGGAAGTATTTGAATTGATTCTTCATGTCTATGATGGTGTTTGCATAAGAATGGCTTTGGATTGGTTTAGGGGTACTCTTCTTTGCAATCATTAGAATCTAAAGACCACTGGTATTATGGTTGCTGTTTAGACCTAGGAGCTTACCAAATTATACCTAGTGTCAAAAGTCATGAGAACAATGTACCATGGGAAATTTGCGTATTCCAATTATTACTGGTTTTATTTTGGGCACCTCGAAAATATTGGTATTTTGGTGTATATTTAGAAATCATGAAAGAATTTGAAGTTGGATAGCACAAGTTACTTTATCATGGAAAATTGGTGAACAATTTTTTAAATTGGATCATACAAGTTATTTATTTAGTTGAAATAGTAGTTTATTGTTGTATAGCCTTGAGTTTCTGCTTTAGGCTTTACCTCCTAGATCCTAACCATTTTTTGTTGTTCTGGAGTTATCACCTATTTCTCTCTGTAACTTCTTGCATCTTCTTGATGCTTTACAACCTCTTAATCAATCAAAAAAAATTACTCCCTCTGTCCCATTTTTTGTGGCACCCTTCCTTTTTAGTCCGTCCTAAAAAGAATGTCACCTTACTATAAGAAATAATTTAACCTTAAAATTTTCTTTTTATCCTTAATGAATGAATATCAGTCACAAATATCTAAGGATTGTTTTAGATCACAAATTTCAAGTCTTCCTTTTTTTCTTAAACACCGTGCCAAGTCCAACAGTGCCACTTAAAATAGGACGGAAGGAGTAGTAGCTTATTATTACAGGATCTAGTATAGTTTCTTTACTTTACCGCTGTTTCTTTTACCGTTGGATGTGATTGAACTGCATCGAATGGGTTTCTAAATAATGGATTCAAGCTCCTGAATGGCCTTTCAGTTCATTTTATTCTGTCACTGATCTGGATATATCAAGCTATATCATTTGTCCTAGTTATGCATGACTTGGTTGACACGTATATGCACACTTTCACGCATAATTCCAGGTCTGCTTTGGAAGGGGAATGCGGGTTTCTTGCTGCTAACCTGTATGCAAAGAGTGTGTTTGGCGAGGATGCTTTGGTGAATGTAAGCATTGAGAAACAAGCAGATAGTAAGCTGAGCGGTTACATTAGGATAAGGAGCAAAACCCAAGGAATTGCACTTAGCTTGGGAGACAAGATAACACTCAAGCAGAAGGGAGGCAGTTGATCAAGTCAACTTGAATTTAGTATCACCTAGATATGCTGGTATCTTATGCTTTCCATCTTTAAAGAGATTTTGCATCTTTATTTGGTTTTTTACCTTGTGTTTTCTCATTATGGTTAAAATGAGGTGGCTTTTTCTCGAGTGGTTGGTTGTTAGGACAGAAACTAATTCAATGGGTACCTATTATATGACATGGCTTTTGGACGATATTGGGGACTAAAGTAAAAATAAATTTTCTAAATGTTTGTCGTAAAAGAAAATATTGAAGTGATTTTATTATTATCCTTCTGATGGAGAATCTTGATACTTGTGAAAGTTGTGTAGAACACTTTCAAAATGATAGTACTTCAAATATTTGATCCTTACCAATAAAAAGGGACCTAGAGGCATTGATGACTAAAATATCTGTGCGTGTCTTTTTTGTTTTAACCCATTTCTGGGTGGTAGTCCATTCTGCAGATCATGATTATTTCACTGGCAGTGATAGCTAAAATACATGGGCATGTGTGTTGTTTTTGTGGAAACCCGTGTTGCATGGTGAGAAATTGTCCAGATCGTTTTATTTACTAGCAGTGACAAATACATGGACTCTTACTCTTTTTAGTGGTAGTGGGTTCTCTGTATTGACAAGTGTCTAAATTTGAAAATTTTGGAAATCAACATTGGTCGCCTCTTTAATTCTTCTCAAGTTTAATTTGGTATGGCTGTGAGTACGCCTTTTCTGGACATGGCGACCTTTTGCAGATATTTTACTGCAAAGCGTTTGCCTCCCCCGTTCTTTTCCAACTCTTCCAACTCCTTAGTGTAGATAGGAAAGGGAACTCTGTACTCTTACATAAAGCTGCTCAGACTCTTTATGGTGTTCCACTGATTAGGTTACAGATACTTATTAGTGATACTACACACTATTTTAAACTTGCCTGGACTTTACATATACTTGAATGTGATGGAAACTTATGGATTGTATCGTTGACAGATTAGTTATGTAGGTTTCATGAATTTTTTGTTATGGATAATGTAGGTTTTTGTTATCAAAGTCAAGAACTCTTCATAAAAAAGGTTATCAAAGTCGAGAACTATCTCGTTCTGGTATTCCGAGTATCAGATATACAGAGTTTGTACTAGAAAAACCAATGGCTGATGCAGAATTTTGTATTAAAAACAAGATGTTATTTTAGTAATGCAAAGTGTAATGCCTTACTTCCTTAGAAGAATAGACGAGTCCTTTTATGGTTCCCTGCTAGGCTTCAGTTTCCATCTCTTTTACATGTAAATATCATGTTTGAATAAACGACCTCATTAGTTCTTCATAATTTGCAGATTTATACACTTGAATTTGAGGCTCCTCCAAATCCCCCATTTGCAGCTTGGAAGAGTGCTGGGGTTATTGAAAGAACATGTAGAGATTATAATACTGCATTTATTCTTAGTTTCAGATATAAGAGATTGAAGTATTTTATTATCTGTGAGGACAGTTTTTTTGTAGAGAAAGATCTGAAGAGATATTGCTCTTCTTTTTGGCATGTTTTGAGCAGGAGTTTCTGTTGAGGTTAATTTCAGTTTTTCTGTTGAATTTTTTTTACTTTTATCTTCTTGTTAAACTAATCTCTTTTTCTTTCTTTACTTTATAACCTTGTTGGAATTGAGGCATTGGTGGTGCTGAATGAAGTACTTTATACTTTTCCGTCCACTTTGAACATTGCATGATTAGTATAATTATTTTATTACAATACTCGTATTTATTTATGTTTAGTGTTAAGTCTTAAAAAATGACTTTGTGACATCTAGTTTTATGTGTTTTAAAATCTTTGGCATTGAACTCATAATATATCTTACAGTTATGTAATTATACCCCAACTCATTTATTAATTCAATCTATTTTAACCCATTTAAATTTCAATCCAAACTATACATTCATCACCCCTGGTTTTCTTTGGTGGTACATGAACATAAATGTTCGATGCTACTTGATTCCTCAACATCTGAGTAATTAAACTTACCCCTAATAATTATCAAATTGATAACAAATGTAGCATACATATTTCTATTTCCAAAATCTCAATTTGAAAGGTAGTGGAGGCTGTTGTGTGGTAGAAGTCGCGACAACGATCGTGGTTTAGTGGTTGTGGTAGTATCGTAGGGTGGTTGACAGTGGTGGTAGTGGTTGTTATGAACAAAATGGTGCCTTCACAAAGATTGCACACTAACCATACATCAAGAAAAATGTTTAAATCATCACCAAGCATTACAATATTTGCATCATTTCATTAATCGCGCCAAGAAAGCGCTACATACAGCAAAAACTTGGGATAAACCCCAAATCCCGTAGGTAAGTCAAAAGATTTACATACATCATGCACAACATTTGCAATACACTATCTAAAGTGAAATATGTGTGTTTTCTTGCTCTCTTTCCCTTTGACAACCACCCTGCCACTGCAAGAAAAATGTGTATTCACAGTGCAATATTGGTCATCTGCATTTTACCATATAGCTTAGATCACAAATATACTTAATATTGAAATCCATTCATCCAAGTAGATAGGTAAATATTTCACCTTTTCCCGTGAGTTGAAGCCAGAGTCCAAACAAGACATCACAGGCATTCCCCATCCTATCCCACAACAAGCAAAGTACACAAACATCAACAATACAGTAACTAATTCAATGATGTTACCAGCTAGAAATGACAGAATCGGATCAACGGTGGTGTCAATAACATAATGAGTAGAGAAACAAAATCATGATTAATGCATACATGTCTGGACATACTCATACTTTTAGCAATTACCTAAAGCCATGCTTGCTTTATTTTGCACAACCTGGAACGAGTCCCAACATTAACATGGTTATGGATAGCTGAAGGATTTGTGAAACAGAATGTGTTTTCTTCAAACACTTCTCCAAAAATCTCTCACATCACATTTTTGTTTCACATCAATCCTTAAGCTACCCGCAACCATGCAAAATGAAGAGAAAATAAAGCAAGCATACTCTAGATAATCTGCCAAAATACAATTATAGATAGCCAAATTCAAACGCCATGGACTACACAACACATTCTAGGTATTTAATCTTATCTCAAAGCAAGCAAATTAATCAATAATTGACAATATAATGGCTAATTCCAACACATTATAGTAACTTTTTAAACTATGAAAGTGCAACTCAAAGATTTAGCATTTACCTGAAACCATGCTTTCTTTATTTATAAAGACAAGAAAAATCAAGTCCCACAATTAACATGATTATGGATAGCCGAGGGATTCAAGAGAAACATAAAGTGTTTTATTCATAATAACAACCCTTTCTACTCCAATATTCTTCGTATATCGCTTATTTGTTTCACTTTAATCCTTCGCTACCCATAATCATGTAAATTATGAAAAAATAAAGAAAGCACATACCAGGTAATCTGCCAAAATCTGAATAAATATAGCAAAACATAACACAATTCAAAAAAAAAAAAAAACTGGCAAAATGAAGAAGAAAATTAAAAGGGTGGCGGCGGAGGATAAGAACCCTAATTTTCTGAGATGCAGAAATGTGGAAGGAAGGTAAGGCATTTATAGATAGGGTTTTTATTTTTGGGGTAATAACACATTGGGTCCCTGAACTATATGTAAATTGTAATTTTGAGTCCTTTATATGTTGTGATTTGATGTATTTAACTTTTAATTAGTCAAATATGTGTGCTTTTGATCCTTTTATGTCAGAAATATGTTATATTTAGATAATTTTTTATTTGACATTATCCTCAAATATGGAGTAATAAGTAATAACTAGCAATTAGAGTGGTTCATAGTTATAGTTAAAAAAATCGAATCACATTTTGAATCAAATCAATTTAAAAAATCGATATTTGATTTGATTTGATTATAAATTTCAACAATTGATACTGTTTGGTTTAGTTTGATTTATTTTAGTTAAAAAAATCACAAAAACAATCAAATCGAATATAAATATATTATTCAAATTTTAATTGACTTAAATCTTTAGCGTTATCATATTTCAAGCCCAATACTTAAATCTTAGCCCCACTACTAAACAACTTACAATGTTTGATGAATTAATGTGTATATTCATTTTCTCGACATTCTATTCTATATACTTGGACTCAAATGGTGCCACTTAATGTGTACGTTTGGGAATTCTATTACATTTAAAAGATTCAACTTTATGTTTGTTCGGAATGCTTTTGTTATTGTTTTGGTATATAAATTTTCTTGTTTATTACTAAAGATTGATCTTTTGATCTTTAGAGTATAGTGACTTTAGTATTGTTAAATAAATCACTTTGTTCGTATAATTATTAGTTTTGCTTAATTACTTGATTGAATCCACTATAACTTTCATGTGGATTGTTCATCTATTAGGTATTTGTGTCCATTGCGTATACTACTTATATGTAATCGATGGGTTAAAAAAGTCGTTATAGACTTTGGATCGATCTACTTTTAGAAAGGACTAGAAGATTCTATGTGGCACATGAATTGTTGGTACAATGTGTGAAAATGAATTTGTCTCTCATGAGTCATGAGTCACGAGTCACTATATTATTAAGGTGAAAAGAAAATAACCTTATAAAAATCTCCTATATTTAGCGATTTGATGCATAAAGTCAATATCTCCTATCAATATCTTTAGGGTCCATACTGGATGGTACCACAGGTAAGTTGAAGCTTATATTAGCTGTAATCAAAAGGAAAGTCCAACCATGGACCTGGTCCTTTCCCTCAAGCATCTTCTCCATTTTTCAAAGTGTTGTCACATACATTTTCAGCATAAAGAATTTTTTACACTATCAGATCACATTTACCTGTCGTAGCAAGTAACATGTTTGTATTTTCAAGCTTACAAATCTCATATTTTAAGGTTTATCTGTAGACGTCATTCAGACGACCTGATAGAGTTGATTGTGCATATAATGGAACATATGTTTCGCGCCCAGGCAGACGTGCCCTTGGCCTAATGGCTTCAGGCGCAACTGGCGTTTAGAAAAACCGGTGGAAATAAAGATCTTGTGAAAGAATTACATATGGAAACAGTTTTCATTCATCACTATACCATATCTACATCCCACAGAACTTAAAAAGACTATACATTGGATTGAAATTTCTACAGATAAAAAGAAAGAAAGCATAGATAAACAGGATTAAAGTATCACACAAAACAAACAAAAATGCTATCCACATTTACTGAATGGAATATAAGATCAACTACACCAGAAGTAGTGTTGTACCTTTTTATTATCTACCATCAACTGATGTAAAGGACACAGCAAATCCAGTAGGTCTTGCAGGGATACTACCCTTAGTGTCTTCAAGGTCGACGCAACTCAAGTCTTTTCCTTCTGATTCTTGCCAGTCCTTGACCATTTGATTGAGTGGAAGACTGTAATCGATACCACATTCATCGTCTGTATCTTCCTCAAGAGGCTTCCATTTCTCAACAAGCGGGGCGAGCACATTCACAGCATGGGACATGTCAGGGCGTTGGCCAGGCTCTCTTGCTGTGCAGTGACCAGCAAGTTCTGCAACGGTGTAGATGCTCTCAAATGTACTCTCTTGTTTCACATCCAGAGCTGGATCGATTGCTGCAATAAGTTTCTCTTTAGAGGATTTGATGTTCCAGAACCATGCAACTAAGTATTGACTCTCATCTGGTCTGTCCTCATCAAGTGCCATCCTTCCAGTTAACAACTCCATTAGGACCACACCGAAACTAAAGACATCAGCTTTTGTGGTGATTTTACCAGTAACTGTATCAGAACATCAAACTAATTGAGTTGGGAAAGACAAAATCATCAAAAGCAAATCCTAGGTGTCTACAAGAATAGTCATTAATATTGATACTAATATCATCTTATCAGTGAACATAAGATTTAATTAGACTATGACTAAATAGTCCACATCTTGATCCTGGCATTTTAGTTTACGGTCATTTGCTGTTTAGGTGGGATGAGAAAATCAAAGAAACCATTATATGATGTCTTGAAGAAATCCAAAACTTGAACACATTACTGAAATCATTGCATATTGTTGTTTGTAGATTAGACCAGAGACCAATCATGTCCCAAATCCATGGTACTTAACCATAACTAAACCACTTGAGTTTTATGTAACTTTATTCATACCAAAGAAAACATCAAATGGCAACTAGAATATCGCTTGTTTTTGAAAAACTTGTCATGTTACGAATAAAAGAACAGGAAATGAAATGCTTACCAGCATATTCAGGTGCTAAATATCCGAAAGTTCCAGCTAGCCTGGTCACCACAGAGTTCTTCTCTCCATTAGGAGCGGGTTTCACGAGTCCAAAGTCTGATACTTTTGCTCGAAAATCATCAGTCAGCAAGATATTTGAGGGCTTGAGATCTCTGTGTATGAAGCACTGATGAGCCAATGTATGTAGATACTCCATCCCTCTAGCAACATCTAATGCAATATTCAGCCTCCTCTTCCATGAAAGAGGCTCCGAGTTCAAGCTTTTCCAGTTGAAAAGATGTGTGCTAAGAGCACCTTGTGGCATGTATTCGTAAACCAGAATCCGTTCATTGCCTTCAACAGAATATCCCAATAGAGAAACTAAATTCCTATGTCTGACTTTGGAAAGAACAGAAATTTCAGATTGAAATTCATCCAACGCTTTGCTGCTACTTACTCCAGCCTCCATTCTTTTGACAGCAATTTTTGTTCCATCATCTAATTCTCCTTTATAAACCACTCCAAAACCACCACGCCCAAGTTCATTTTCTGGAGCAAAGTTCTTGGTTACATCCCTAAGTACTTGAACTGATATGACCAAATTGCCAGGTTCCATCACATGGTATTTACCACTGTGTATACTAGCAGAACCACTTCCAGTCACTGTCGATAGACTTCCTTTAGTTTCATCAGAAATTGCAATCTTGACCATCCGATCCGAATCAGAAAGATCTCTAGGATGAATCACTAGAGAAGTTGGACCTTTGCGCCTATCCATACTCCTCTTCCGAACATAAACATATAGTAGAATAGCAAGAGAAACTAGAAGTGCAAAACTTGCAATAGGAACCACAAAAATGACTAAGTTAAACTTAGAAGAGGTTGACTTATTGGTCGATGAAGAGAGTGAAGCAGCAGCAAATGTACTATTCTTTTGCAAAGGGCCTGCTCTAAGAGGACTAGAGTACAGTAAGGAATTTCCACTCAGGATGAGTTTCACGGGGGGAGTAAATTTTGGCAGAGGAAGGGAAATGTGGTTATTACTCAAATCAAGCAGAACCAAATGTTTCAAACTAGTCCAACTAGATGGAATAGAACCAGAAATATTGTTAGATCCAAGATAAATATGAGTAAGAGAATCTAATTTTGCAATTGAAGGACTCAAGGTTCCAGAAAGATTACACTTAGGCAAGTTTATCACAATAACCTTTTGGTTAATGTCACAACTTAATCCCCACCACGGTCCATCACAAGGATTATCTCCTGACCATGATTCAACAAGCTTTGATGGATAATTCAACTCATCAAGGAATTCTAAAAGTGTCATAACCTCTGGTGCACAAGTTTTGTTTTGACAAAAAGAGTTGGATTGATAACTAACATTTGTAGCCTTGAAATTTGGTATTGGCCCCATGAAATGATTATTATTCAAATCAAGATGGCCTAATCGCATATTTGCTAAAGATTCAGGAATTAAACCAACAAGATCATTGCTATTGACATTGAGATCCTGCAGATATGTCAAATTACCAATTTCCTTTGGAATTTTACCTGAAAAATGGTTCCCATGAAGCCAAAGACTAGTGAGTGATCTCATTGTTGAAACCACATCAATTGAACCACTCATGCCATCACCAGACTGATCATTCAACCAAAGCATCTTCAGCTCAGAGTCCTTAAAAGTACCTGGAATAGTCCCCGAAAGCCGATTCTTGGACAATAACAATACATCTAAAGAAGACATACTTCCAAGAAACTCAGGCAAAGAACCAACCAAATTGCAGTTCATCAAAGTCAAGTTAGTCAGTTGAGCTGAATTTTGCAACTCATTAGGCAAAGACCAGCCAGTAGTAGCATTCAAAGGATTATCATCCAATGCCAACACTTCTAAACTCACAAGCCCATTAAAGAAATCTGATGGAATACTATCAAACTTGTTGAAATCCAAGAAAGCATAGCGCAGCTCAGACAAACCATTAAAAGATGGTAACTTTCCACTAAATTGGTTCCTCTGCAACCCCAAATTAGTCAATTTAGACAACTGATTAAAATTTAGAGGCAAAGGGCCTTTTAACCCCAAACCCATAACTTGAATCTGTTGAATTCTGTTACCAGTACAAATTATGTGAGGCCAAGCTGGAGGACCACAAGGGTCATCACCATTAACTGGCCATTCCAAAAGCTCTGGATTTTCCAACCCTTTCTTGAACTCACTGATAATGGCTAAGTCATTAGGATCTGTAACACAATACGATACTGAAAAAAGTGAAATAAAGAGTGTTAGAGCAAACCCCATTAGCTGAACAGCCTCCATTGATGATGATTTCACCAAGAACCACTAGACATGTATTGACAATATTCACATAATCAAGAAAGTTAGTGTCTTGTGCCAACTAATGGCTGTTTTTTGTACAACCCCCCATGTTAGAATTTAGACAAGGAGAGGTGGGAAACATGGGTTTCAGATCACTACAACCCAAGAATAATGGAGAAATAGAGATGGAGAGAGTGTTATAATTGGAGTGAGAAACTTTTTAGTATAGAATTTTGCACACACTTTGTTGCATAATAACTCAATAAGCTAAGTGTTTCTATTTATTTATCTGATTTTAACTTAAATCGAGTTTACGAAAGTAAATAAGAGTAATAATTTTGAATCTTGTTATTTTTAGAACTAATCATAGAATATATCAAAATATTATTTAAGCACATGGTCCAAAATAAATCAAAAAGTAAAGTAAGAAAAATAAATTAAATTGCAAAGAGTATTAATAACTATGCATCTGAGTCTTGTTGAGTATGGAGTCGCCTTTGTTAAAAATCGCTTTACTCCTAACGTGGGACTTTCCGATGCGAATTCAGATTTAGTCTAAGTGGGCTCGATAATCTATGTAGAATAATTAGGGGAGGAGGAAGATTGTTAGTTATGAATTTAGATAAACTTAATAACTTCTATTCGCTATATTTATGTTTAAAAAATTATTAAATTATATATAAAAATATATTTAATTTATATGATAAATTCAGAACTCATAAATTTTAAATTTTGGATCCGTTTCTTTAAGTATTATCCAATATAATTAATACAAGTGGTATGATTGATGAAAGAACATTAAAGAAGAAAAATCTGGTTGAAAATATTTAGCAAGTGATGACCATAAAAAGTGGATCTTCCATTAAAATAGCTTATTATGCAAATATAAAATGTAGATAGTGGAGGGAAAATAATGCCTAATTTTCTGGGGCATTATGAAGTGATATTGACCTTAGGAAATAAAATAATGACAAGGATATTATTGTCTTTTTAGAAAAAAATGATTTATAAGTAAGCACACTATTTAATTATTTTATTTGCTTTTTTAAGGAAAAAATTATGTAATTGCTTGACTAAAAATTCAAGGTATGAAAAGGATGTGAAAAAAAGTTGAAAATAACATATGAAATAAAATAAGAATCAAAATAGTGGAGTATATTAGAATGAAAAAAAATCGCATTCAGATACATGTTAATCTTTTATTCTAACGTTTTAACGTTACATCCTTCAATCAATGATGATGTCCTTGATGAGTTAAAGTTATGTCATATAATCACATTCGGATATCTGTTAATCTTCTATTCTAACGTTTTAGCGTTACATCCTTCAATCAATGGTGATGTCCTTGATGAGTTAAAGTTATATCATATCCTACCTAATTACCTCAATATATCAGTATTTTTTTCAAAAATAAAGATATAATTTTCATTAAACAAATGACATATTGATTGATTTATGCAAATATCTTTTTCTATGGGTGATTATTAGATTTTATACAGGGATAATTATGGTAAATGGTCATTCGGTAAAAAATAATTACCATAAAAATGATCATTCATTGTATAAGCATGTATAGTCAAATTATATTCAATTTTGTATAACTTATATATAAATAATATCTATATTATATAGTCAGTATATATAACATAGTGTAGTACTTATCAATTTTATAGACAAAATTAGACTCCTTTAGTCTTTAGATAATGGTCACTTTCTATCTCCTCAAAAACAAATTTCATATCGCGATCTAAAAGATCGATAAAAGGCTATTTACTAAATAATTATCTCAATTTTGTTGTAATTCTTCTCGTGTCAAATTAAAATTACAATTTTGTCCATAGCCAGTCCACGTGGATGTCACATTTACCACCATCATACCTCGTGAGTGGTCAATCATTGACAGACCACTTCCCAGCATGTGGGGTTGTTCCACAAATTGCCTTTTAATGAAAATGTAAATTACAAATTACACCCCTTCAATATTAGACAATGTCACTGGATCCCAACGATAATAACAAATCTAGTGAAATTTCACGAGTTGGGTCTGAGGGTAGAGTATACGCAAATCTTACCACTATTTCATGGAGATATAGAGACTGTTTCCAAAAGATCCTCGACTCAAATATATCAACTCAAAAAATAGAAAAACAATAGATATATGATAGCGACTAAAACGAAGAGCAATATCAAATCTTATAAGAAACAAAAAATAAAAGTAGCAAAATAATTGACGAGCAATAACAACACAATTTATAAAGACGTGACTAATTCTATCATCATAAGGTAGGACAACAGTCTACCCCTACTAGCTGACTAATCTTCTACCTGTTTATTGCCAATAAGGAGGGATAAATAAGATTTCTTCAATTTTTTTAAAGGAGATGTCGTTTTTCAATTTTGAAAATATAGACGTTCTTTGATATGGAAAGCTTTCTTCTTTAATGTGCTCAACACAACACAAATCTGGATTAGTTATATCCAATAATAGCGAATATCACTTGGATTATTTGAGTTTTGTAGAACTTATATTACTTCTGATTTTTCATTCAACGTTCATTTAATGGATGTGTATCACCAAAGATATTACGTCGGGATGATAATATATTTCAATATAAATTTAAATTAATTGAGTTTAAAAAAGATACTAGACATCGAATAAAAACAAATAAAAAGAATGAAATGTTTTATATTATAAGAGTACGGAGCATAAATTTAAAAAGGAAAATAAGTTCAAGTATCCTATATTTGTTTTTCTTACTTCTTTAAAAAAAAATAAAAAATTATTGAAATATACATACTCATTTTTAATTATAAAATACTTTATTAAGTTTCACAGGAATGTAATTATTTGGATTTTTTCAAGACAGCAAATATAATATCTTTTCATTTTTATTTTATATGTGAAATTTAAAGATAGTATAATTTTTTAAGTTCAACAGGACAAACAGTGTTATAATTGTATCTTGTCTTTTTACATTTGAACTCTTTGATATTCTGTCAATATAAAATAAATAAATCAAATAATTTTTTTTAAAAAAAACTTAGACTATACATGTGATAATATACTGATGAATATAATCAATGCACATTATTGGACATATTCGACCAATCATTCAACCTCATATATACTAATGTTAAGAAAAATAATATTTGAAAAAATATTTACAAGCAGTTATTCTTTTACTTTTATATCTCGTATTTCTAACTATTCTTGTGTGTTTAGTGTTATGAGAGTATATATATATACTGTGATGGTATCAAGAAGGAAAGACAGTGTTTCAGTGAAACTGTTTGATATCATCAAAGTGTATATATATATATTCTGATGGTATCAAAAAGAAAAAAATTATTTGCTATCATCAGAATATATAAATATTACTAAAGTTTAGAGTTTAATAAATAAGTTTGCGACTTTAATAAATTAGATTGTTACTCTTATATGATACTCATAGGGTATCAATATACTAACCAACTATCGTAAAGGATTAAACTCAACCTTACCCCACGGAAGAAAAAAGACAAAATAAGACCCCCCCAGACCTTACAATAATACTTTTTTGTTTGTATAACATGAGAGGTTACTTGAATTCAAAGGGTCCAAAAAGTTGGGGCTATTTTAGCACTTCTCGAATTTTCTTTTTTGTTTTAAAATTAATATGTTTTATGTTATAAAATAGTTAATTGAAAGAAAAATTGCTTTAGATTGATAAAAGATTGTCTTTAATTCATTTGTGATATCAATGATGGTCCATGACATGGTGTAAGACTAATTAAATGTGATGGACCAGTATTTCGAACTAAAAACGATTTTACATTCCGATTAGATACATTTCATTTTCACAAAATAATGCGGAGGAAAGGGTGTGAATGACATATGAACTATGAAGCGAATCTCACATTGAGAAAGATTAAAAAAATATAATGAAGTGTTGTATAAAGTGTATATAATTAGAGAATAAATGTAAGTTTAGAGTGTGAAAGATATAATTTTAGATTCAAACTTATACAATATGATGGTGATCGAATTTTAATAATGACATTGAATCTCTAAAGGATGATGTATATGACGGTTGATGTTCATAAATAAAAAAAAAGTACAGGACTGACATACTTCTAAAGAAAATGATATATATAACACCTTAGATAAATTTCATATCAAGTAATTACTCATTAGACATGTTCTATCTCATGTACTTATAACTACCTTATAGTAGTAATTATGAGTATTAACTGATCAATGTCTAATCTATTGGAAAACCACATACAATACAATGAGCCCCTCCTTTTCTCATAAAAAGGAAAAAAATTGTGTAAACAATTACTCGTAAAAATATGTAGGATAAGATTGCGTAAAATAGATCTTGTGGAGTTATAATCTAGTAGAGATGGACGCTCAGTATTTGGTGTAGGATTTTCAAATTTTGAGTTTGGTAATTGATAGTTAAAGATACATATCAAGTACCGAATTTTTAAATTTCAATTTGATAATTCGGTAGTCAGTAAATCAAGCTTTAGTTCGATATGCTATTTGGTGATAACGTATTGAAGGCCTACTGTATTACCAAGTTAATATTGTTGCTTCTATTGTTTCTATTTTTCTATTTGAAGACGCGATATAATAGAAGATTAATAGGTAAAAAGACATTGAGAAAAACAAACTCAACAACTAATATATATATATATATATTGGGACTCTTGGCGGGCCATTACAGACGGGTTCGTGTAATTTTTTAAAAAAAAAGGGCTCGGAGCCCCGGAAACCCCAGAATTTGTGGGCTAACACCCACGAAAAACTGTTGAAATCTCTTGATTCTTCTTCCGGAGCCCATAAAATTCTTCTAGGCGTCATCCGACGTTGTTGGGCCTCTTGGGACTCTTGGCGGACTCGTTACGAACGGGTTCATATAAGTTTTTGGGAAAAATGGGCCTGGAGCCCTAGCAACCCCATAATTCATGGGTTAACACCTATGAAAAACTGTCAAAATTGTCTGATTCCTATTTTGGAGACCATAAAATGCTCCCAGGCGTCGTCCGACGCCATCGGGGCCTAATGAGACTCTTGGGGGGCTCGTTATGGATGGGTTCGTATAATTTTTTTTGAAAAAAATGGGCTCGGAGCCCTTGCAGCCCCAGAATTCGTGGGCTAAAACCCACGAAATTGTCTGATTCCTGTTCCGGAGCTCATAAAATGCTTCTAGGCATTGTCTAGCGCTTTCGAGCCTACTGGGACTCTTGGCAGGTCCATTACAGAAGGATTCCTATAATTTATTATTATTGTTTGATTAAAAGAAACAAAATGAAAATACAGATGGGGTTATGTCTTTGTAAACTGCAAAAATGAAAGTGATTTAACTTAATTGAATTGATCATTTCAAATCAGTGACACAAGTAAACTCCAAATTTAAGTCCAAAATAATAAATGGACATGTAAAGGATGAAGCCCATATGCAACAATTATTTGTGGGCTCACTTTTCTTGTAGCCCACAAATTTGTTCAACAAACATAAGCCACTTCCCAAAAAAGTCCAGTACCTTTCAGTTGAATATTTGTATTAAACAATAGAAAAACTACGTGAATAAAGAAACATATACTAGTTAATTAACTAAAATAGTTATTGTTTGAAATAATTATGGCTCGCGATTAACATTTTTATATAAATACAGTTTGAGTTTGTATATCGAATTGTGTATAGCAAACTATATCAAATATACAAACACTGCAAAATGTATAGCTAATTATACAAACACTGCGCTAATTGTATAGCGTAACATACAAATATTGCGAATTATACAAACATTGTGCCCAAATTGTATAGCGAGATATACAAATGTTATACAAAAACTACGAATTGTATAACAAATTATACAAATGTTACACGACTTGTATAACAAAATATGCAAACTCTATACAAAAATTGTAAATTGTATAGTGAATTGTATAACAAAATATACAAACACCGCTGTAATTATAGTTACGAAATGTAATTATTCAAACTATAACTATAAAACATGATTAAAATGTTTTTGAATGACTATGTGTGAAAATTCTTTTTTTTTAAATAAAAAATTGTCAACCGTCAATGGTGCTTTGTTAGTCCCTCTCCAAGAAAGCACCTGTCTTGTAACATTGAGATTTCTTTTGATTTTTTTCTTGTTCAATATGAACATTAATTTATGTTTATCCAAGTAGTTTTCATTGTTGTCAATTATATTAGTTGACACTTTGTTAGGACATAAATTGATCCTATCGGTATGGTTCGACAGTATTGGAAAAAAGACAAACGTCTTAGACCTCCAAATTTGAGGGGGCTTCAATTTTTATCTAAGTAAGTACTATTTACCGTAAATATTATTTATTTCATATAAAAAGAAAAAAATATTAGAATAAGTTTGGCATATCTGAAATATGATTATATGATTAATTGAAAAGATTTACTGAATAAGATCAATTATAATATTTTTTTTAAAACAAGGTAAAACAATAAAATTCATAAAAAAAAATATTTTTTTATTTTTTAAAATTTAAGATCTCCATTATATTTTCGTCTTAAGCCACTAATGTGCTTGAGCCGAAGCGTATCCTACCTATTAAAGAGAGTGTAAAACTAGCCAACCTTTCTTCCTAAAGCAACTATTAATATTGCTGTTGACCAACCAATTGTAATATGGTTAAAGCAACCAATCTTTAATTAATTCGGCACCATTAATAAATGCGATGAAATGATTAAATTCGATCAATATATTCAATATAAATTTAAATTAATCGAATCAATCAGAGAAAATTAAGTAAAAACACAAAGAAGGAAAGAACAAAAAGAGTTTTTCTTCATAACCCTATTCAAACAAGCAACTAAGATGACAAAATAACATCAACATTGTAATTAACACGTGTCAAGCAGCCTTTGTATAACACATTTCATTTTTTCTTCAAGAAAAAATTATGCGAATAATTAAATATATATTACTAGTTAAATAGTTAATATAATTATATTTTGAATTAATTATGGTTCATAGTAAATATCTGACTATAATTACAGTTTAAGTATTGTATAATTCGTACGATTTATACAAATATTAATCAAATTGTATAGCGAAATATACAAATACTATATAAAACTGCAAATTATACAAACGCATATCAAATGTTGCGTAAATTATACAAATGTTGTTATAATTATAGTTACGAAATGTAATTATTCAAACTATAACTATAAAGTATAATTAAACTTTATATATTTGTTATTTATGAATTTTACAAAAAAACAATTATAAATTTATTTTTATAAAGTAAAACATGACAATTATTACGAATGAAGAAAATAATATTTATTATCTTGAATAAAGGAAGGAAAACCATTGGACCAACCAAACCATTAGTTTAATGGGTGATCTATATTATATTTATACCAATATTTCTTAATTTCTACAAAAATATATAATATTCGGTACTAAATTAATGGGTGCTCGAGCACTCAGCGGACTCCATGTGGGTCCGCCCCTGTCGTATTCATATAATATAATTAATAAGAAAATATTTAGATATATTTATTTTTAGATGTTTATTTAGCTTCAATTTTAAATTCGAATATGCTAAAAAAAATCCGTTATCAACTCAATTGACAAAATCCACATCACTAATCGCCATACGTCCACCTCATTTCCCGCCAATCTAATCAACACGGTTTTATCCTACGTGTCAGTCCACGTGTCATTTATTTTAAAGCCAAAAATTATATATTTTTTAAAATACCTTTAAATTCTGAGCCGTCCCTCTTTTTCACTTCCTCCTGTCTTCACTATCGAAGGAAAAGGAGAGCTCCAATTTCTTCTCGAAACCCTAGAAACTTCCAAAATCTCACCGGAGAAATGATCAATTTCAGGCCGCCGGAGGCCAGAACGAGGCCATCTGTTGGATCAAATTCAGTCGTGACGGCGGAGAAAGCGTTGTCGTTTATATCGAAGGGATGGCAAGAGGTACGATCATCGGCGGACGCGGATCTTCAGCTCATAAAAAACAGAGCGAACAAGTTTAAGAACTTAGCAGATAGGGAGCTGGAGAATTTCCTTAATTCAGCTTCAATTTCGCCTTTTGCTGTTCCAGCAATTACGGCGTCTGTTACTACGACACCGGCGGAGATTGAGTTTGTGAAGAAGCTTCGTCCGAAGATTTCTGAGATTCGTAGAGCTTATTCGTCGTCGGAGTTCAAGTGGCCGTCGCAGGGGAAGCTTCGGATAGATTTATCAGCGATAAAAAATGCAATTGTGGCGGAAGTGGATGAGGAGGAGGAGGAGAGGGAGAGGGAGAGGGAGAGGGAGATATGGAGGAAGTGGAGGAGTGACAGGTTTAAGGAAGAGAGGCATTTTGGGGAATTTGATTGGGAGCCTATAAAAGCTTTCAAGACTCGGTTAAAGGGGCTGGAGGTGGAGCTAAAGGGATCGAGTTCGTCACCCTCGGAGTTTTTTGAAGGGATTAAGAACAGTGAATTTGTGGGGAAAGTAAAATCAAGCTTGGTAATTTCTGATTCTGATTACTAAGCTTTATTTCTTTTCATCATTCCTGACTATGGAAACATACACAAGTATAATTATTAGTCATTTTTCTGGTAATATTTAAGCTACGGGCTACCATCATTATTAAAATGATTTGCTATTTTTGTAAAAATGAATCTTGGATGAGTATATAGATGGACTAAAAGTATAATTATTTATTTTTTTGCGGGTAACATTTAAGCCACGATTAACTGTCATTGTTGAAATGATTTGTTATTTTTTTTTTTAAAAAAAGAATCTTGGATGAGTATATCGATGGTCCTTTTCATCTGTTGGAATATCTTAGATTTTGTCAAGTTATAATTGGTATGGAACTTTTGATAGATGTGTTAATTGCTAAGTTTGAAGAAATATAGCAGGTGTTTGGTTGATGAATGATCCATTTAGGCCAGTGGTTATGAGCTTCTACTCTGTGACAGTCACATAGATTCTTCAATAACAAGATAGTTGCCTCTTCTCCCTAAAAAGAAAAAGATTACGGTGAATTGTGACTAAAAAACCTCTTACTTGTCAAAGGAATAGAGTCTGAATTTGGTTTTCCAGCTTTTTTAACGGAAGTAACCATAAGCAAGATGGTATGCATTTAAGAAGGTACTACAATTCACATTCTTAGCTTTGCATTTGTGGTTCCTTTTTAGTTCCTGAGGCAAGAGCATAAAAATTGTTGTTACGCTGAAAGTTTACCTCTGTGGTTATTTTTCCTCAACACATCTCTTATTATATGAGAAATACTGTGCATGTGATTCATTATTTTCTGATATGCCTTCTCTAGTTAAAGTGTTATAAGCAATAATTGGACTGCGGATTACCTAGTAGCCAGGGCGGATGTAGTGTACAAGTTATGAGTTCATCAAACCCAATATTTTCGAATCTGACCTGATATATGTGTTAAACGATCCACTAAATATGCAGAAATAATAGATTCTGACCTCGGGGAATCAAATGGACGTGGCAGAATTTCAAACTCAGACCCATAAAGTTCAATTCATGTATCCGTCTTTGCGTAGTAGGTTAGGTATATCCTTTTCGGGATAAACACAACAACTGTCTCTTTAGGCGGTACATGTTTTTTTTCTCATTTTTGCTACATATATTCATGGCTCTTCTTCTTTTATTTTTGAACCTTCCATTTTTTGGGTTACAGTGCTAATGGGGGAGTTTAGTTTTTTTAAACAACTGAGAAATGCTCCAGAGCCATGTACGGTTAACTCGGTGGGTAATAGGTCTGCCCCTCTACCCTTCACTTATATTCCAGGTTTTGTCTGCGATAGAGTTTAAGCGTGCGACTTGACCAAAACCCTAAAGCCCTAGGAGCTAGGTTGTCCCATATTGAATATTGATGCTGGTAATTGCTGGAATTTCGCTTGTTGGGTTGCAGGATTCGGTCATATGGTTGGTGGATTTTTTATATTTAGCTTACTGTTTAATGCTATACGTGATTGATTTTGATCGAAATGGGAGAGCAAGTTTGGGTTTGTTCAACTCGTCAGCAACGGAGATTTGCTCTCTTTATTTAGATCTTTTAGTTCTTTCTTTGTGTCTCTCGATTCCTTCACTATCATGTGTTGACTTATTATGTAAGTTGTCTTTACTCACATTTGTATTGATTGATGTTTATCCATGTGATTAATATGTTGTTTTTTTATTTGTCTTATTGTTTCCCAGAAATCGATTTGCAAGGAACCAGAAGAGACAAAGGTTGGTGTCTTATCTTTTAACATTGGATGAGGTTTTATTCAACAAGGTTTTCTCTTACTGTGTCCTGTGCTTAACCCTGCTTCAAAAGCTTGAGAAAGGAAGGAATTGAAAGAGAAAATTAAAACATTTCTCTTGTCTAGTTTGGTTGTACACTTATAATCTGTGAGGTGCTGAAAAGTTTAAGAGGAAGACACAGGGAGGAGATATTTTTTCTTGATAAGCGAGAGCAGAGTTCACTCCTATTCTTTCACTATTTTGAACAAGTGAAATAAAAAAACATCTCTTATTTTTGTCTTGATTTACCTCTGTGAATTTAACATTCTAAACAACCTAATCTTTCCTTTCATGGTATGCAAGTTGGATTACATGTCAACATCAGAATGGATTTTAACCTTTCTTGAAAAATTGGATATAATATTTACTGCCTAGGAGCTAGTCCCTCCGGGTTAAATTATTGGTGAAATTAAACTAGAATTAAATGCTATTTTAGTAGTTGAAAGCAATTAGACTAGAGACATTTTCTTTCTCTTATCGACTTATCCTCACATGATATTCATCTATGCAGGGAGTGCCACCACTTGATGTTCCAGAACTATTGGCATATTTAGTTAGACAATCGAGCCCATTTTTGGATCAAATTGGAATAAGAAGAGGTAAGTTCAATTGGCATGTACAAATATATTGTTGTGATTTTGGATTGTTTTATTGTTTATGCGCTGTTTGCAGTGCTTAACCTATGCATTTAATAAATGGCTTTACATGAATGTCCTTATTTTTCCTCTTCTGTTTGATTCTGTCTCTTTAATCTGTTGAAGGTAGATATTCTTCACTAGCACAAGTCAAATTGGTGATGCTACATATACGCTCCTGGTTTGATGTTTTATTCTTTTTGGTTATTTAGTAGGATGAATAACCTACTGTTGCATGTTAACTAAGATGGTTAGCTTACTTTGCACCAAGTTATATTTCTTAAAATGTTCTCATTTTATATTCATGGTAAATTGCTGCACATGAAGCTCTGAGTGTTTCTGTCTTGTGTGAAATCTGTGCTAGCTTTGTTAGTTACAAATTTTTGACAAGTAGGGTTAGTTTCTCCATAATGTGTCCTTGACATGTCCCCATGGTGATGCAGAACATTTGAGTGACAATCTGGGGGGTAATACTGTATACGTATTGAAAGAATTTTAACAGACAGATGTTAGTTATGAAGTCATAATATAATAGTGGAACTTGATGTGTCAGATCTTCAATGTACAACAACAAGAATTCTGGGTTCTTATGAATTACAAGCATAAAGTGAACTTTTCTTTCTTTTTTATTTTGTTATAACTATTATTCTAATTTTAAGTGTCTATCTGCTGTCTGTTGAAACTATAAGCCATTTTTCTGTGTCCTTAATTTGTTTGCAGATGTATCAGAGAAGATTGTAGAAAGCTTATGCAACAAAGGACAAAGCAAGCTTTTGCTACATTCCTTACCCGGAGAAGGGTCCTCACTGGTTGATGGTGAAAATATGAATGATGAACTAGATTTAAGAATTGCCAGTGTTCTTCAGAGTACTGGTCATTGTTATGATGGTGGATTTTGGGGAGATTCTACCAAGCAGAACATAGCAGGTGATAAGAGACATGTAGCAATAGTTACAACTGCTAGCCTTCCTTGGATGACAGGAACTGCTGTAAATCCTCTATTCCGAGCGGCTTACTTAGCCAAATCAGCAAAGCAGAATGTTACGTTGCTGGTTCCATGGCTATGTAAGTCTGACCAAGAGTTGGTTTATCCAAACCAACTTACTTTTTGTTCTCCTGAAGATCAAGAGCTTTATATACGAAATTGGCTTGAGGAGCGAATAGGTTTCAAGGCTGACTTCAAGATTTCATTTTACCCTGGAAAGGTAGTCCTAGATTAACTAGATAAATAAATTATAATATGATAGGCAAAGATGTTGAGATGGATGTGATTATTGACAAATATTTTTCCCCTTCCAGTTTTCCAAAGAAAGGCGGAGCATATTACCAGCCGGAGACACTTCTCAGTTTATCCCATCTAGGGATGCCGATATTGCAATTTTGGAGGAGCCAGAACATCTCAATTGGTACCACCATGGCAAACGTTGGACTGATAAATTTAATCATGTTGTCGGCATTGTCCACACAAACTATTTGGAATATATCAAGAGGGAAAAGAACGGGGCTCTTCAAGCTTTTTTTGTGAAGCACATTAACAATTGGGTCACGAGAGCATATTGTGACAAGGTATGGTTGGTCTACGGTCTAAATCCCTGTGAAAAAAGGGGGAAGAGAGGAACTATGAGTTACATGCATTGAGCGTTAGAAGATGCTTTGACCCTGCATTTTAAAACACCAGTCCTCTTTTAAAGTTTAAAGCACCTTGCCTGTTATTTCATGTTGGTCCTTATTGAGATGTCCATTTTCCTGTTTAGGTTCTCCGCCTTTCTGCTGCTACACAAGATTTACCTAGGTCTTTGGTCTGCAATGTTCATGGTGTTAATCCAAAGTTTCTGAAAATAGGAGAAAAAGCAGCTGCAGATAGACAAAGTGGCCAGAAAGTTTTCTCTAAAGGGGCGTATTTCTTGGGCAAAATGGTTTGGGCGAAGGGTTACCGAGAGTTGATAGATCTCTTATCAAAGCACAAAACTGAGCTTGATGGCTTTAATTTGGATGTATTTGGCAATGGGGAAGATGCCCATGAAGTACAGAGTACGGCAACGAGGTTAAATCTCAATGTCAACTTCATGAAAGGTAGAGACCACGCAGATGATTCTCTTCACGGGTAAGAATCCTTCAATATAACTTTTTATTATAGTAGAAGTTGTTACACAGCAAAAACATAATTCAATGCTTCTAGTGCCATTTTGGTACAATGACCTATAAATCATCACAGTAATCTAAATGGAACTGACAATTGTAACATTTTGCTCCCTTGTGGGCTGTGGCAAAATGATTTTAGAATTACTGTTAATCTATCAATGAGACGGTTAAGATATTCTTATGATCAGCAAGGGTAAACCTCAAGAGTCATTGAGTGCATATCCCCCACCCGATTTATGTTAGGATGTCTAGCATGCTACAAATAACTCCTCTGGGGATTTACTTTTTCTTATTCTTTCAGAATGGTGGATACCTCATCAACGATTATGCTTATATCAAGTCTTGAGACTTACTCTGCGATATCTTTTGCAAAAAAACTGGATGTAATTTATTTTTCTTTTTGGGGATTTTTCATTGACATGTTTCTTCCAGTTGGTAGATCTTGTGCTTGATCAACAAGGTCGTGAGTACAAACAGAGGTGAATCTAGGATTTATAGAACAAGAGTGCATCACTAAAAAAAGAAAGAAAAAATGTATTTAGTGGGACTCGAGGACTCAAGGTAAATAAATCAACCTTTAACCAAGTGCACTATTTAGTTTTCTTGTAGCATGGCTGCCAACAGATAATATTATACCAATTTTAGAAAATATATGCATAAAATACCTAGTTTTATGGAGAGATCATCGGTTCACATGCTCCGTATTTCTGCTGCCTTTTGTTTGATGTCAGTAGTTGACCTTTTCCATTTCCGTGTTCCCTGTTTGATTCCCTACAGTTGACCTCGTTTAATTTCATGTTTTGCCTGCAGTTATAAAGTCTTCATAAATCCTAGCATCAGTGATGTGCTCTGTACTGCCACAGCTGAGGCTCTTGCAATGGGGAAGTTTGTAGTCTGTGCAGATCACCCATCTAATGAGTTTTTCCAGGCATTTCCCAACTGTTTGACTTACAAGACACCTGAAGACTTTGTAGCAAAAATTGAAGAAGCAATGTCTAGCGAGCCTCAACCTCTCACTTCCGAGGAACAATACAGGCTATCATGGGAAGCTGCTACACAGAGGTTCATGGAATATTCTGACCTCAATAAGGTTTTGAGTGATGAAACAAGTCTAGACAGGAGACATCGAAAGGGCATGGGTAAATCAGTTTCCATGCCAAACCTAGAAGAGATGGTTGATTGTGGTCTGGCATTTACCCACAATTGTCTCACAGGAAACGAGTTCTTGAGGTTGTGCACTGGTGCAATACCCAGAACTCGGGATTATGACAAACAGCATTGCAACGATCTCCATCTCTTGCCACCTCAGGTAGAAAACCCAATATATGGCTGGTAAATAGAATACGCAACTAACATGTATATCATTATCTCTAGCATGTATAATAGAGAGTTAGATAAACTGGATACTTGTTCTAATGGTCTAGCTATTGATTTTGATGCAGTTAACTCTGCAGGGTATAGCTATTAGGTAAAGTTTGTAACTTGTAAGAGTCATACCTCTCCAGTTTCACGTTACTGGTTTCGGGTTTACTCCAAGTTCAGGATTAGGTTCTCTTAATTTCTTTTACAAGGTTGGAAAACTTCCATCAGCAGTAGCAACGGGTCATGACTCCTACTTTGAAATTTTATAGGTGGACTATGGTTTGGCCATTTGCATTTTGCTCCTATTTTGTGTTGTTCTTAATTTATGCACTTCATAACAAACTTCTTCTCCGTATCATAATATTTCACAAGTTATGTCCGGATAAGCTTTGATTTAAATAACTTATGTCCCACTAGGCATAAGTTCGAATGCTTTGGGTAAATACCAACGCATCTTAGTTTCTCGAGTGTGTGTTTCTCACTAAGGCTGCTTATCGGGCTGATCAGATGGATGATTTCACTTAATGATTTGACTTATCGGATATCGATTTTTAAATTTTTTAATCTGCTAGCCAACCTATAACATATCAATTGATTTTGCGTTTTACTGGGAAGGATCGAACCATGGGAACGAATTTACAGGGCTATCACCTTCTTTGGCCATATCGCCATGTAAGCCCTATACAGAGGATAGGCTGGTTCGCTTAAAGAGAATCTTTTCTTTTTGAATTTGCAATTATTGGACGGTTATAGGCGGTGTATTAGCTAATCTCTAGTCACTATGATTATTTTGTTTTTATGAACACAGTCACACTTACAAAACAAGACGACTTCTTTTCATTATTTTAAATGCAGTGAACCATGGAAGAAAAAATAGTAGAGACAAAAGCAAAGAGATCTAGGTTAGACTTTAGAATTTAGAGTGATAGAAATTAGAGGGGTAATTTTTAACGGGTTAACAATTTATTTATAAGAAAATTCAATAATTAGCCCCTACACCAATAAGTTGTTAATTATAAAATTTTAATTCGGTCACCAATTATTTATTCGATAACCGAATACCAATAAGTCAACAAGCCAATTCAATAACCTCAAAGTCCCCATGGGCACCACCCTACAACCCTAACCTTCACAACCATATTCATAGTATTGTTTGTCTAGATTATATACAATTCGTTCAGAATAATATATTGTTTTATTTATCAATCACCAAAAAATAAATAATAAAAATATGAAATCACTTATTTTTAGAAAAATATTTTCTTCCTACTAAACACACTCTGATCTTCCTTTGTTATACTGCCTATATATATATAACATTTAATTTTCACTTTTTTAAAAATAATATGTAAAACATAAAGAAGCTGATGTTGAGAAGCACTTAGTTGACTGTCATGCATTTTTGTTTTTGCCTAGCAATATTCTTTTTGCATGGATGTGGATTTAATTAAATTAATTAATAATTAAATTAATTTCTTCAAAAGTTAAAAGTGGTATAATCATGTGACAACCATTTAATTTCTTTTGGACTAATTTTAAGTGACCCTTCAACACGTAGAGGAGCTTCTACATGCAATATATCAATCAATTTACTAATATTTCAATATTTTTTATTTGTTCAAACTTTATAAATATAAAATATTTTATTATAAAATAATTATTAACACAAATTAAAATGAGAACAATTTTGATCACTAGGTGTTAAATTTAATTATTAAGAATGGTATGTTATTGTTCTAAAATTAAATTAATTTTTTTTTGTAAAAGTGTAAACAAGTTTGTAAAGTTCTAAAAGGAATTTCTTAAGGTGCAAATTAGTAAAATTATTTTTATTAATAATTTTTTAAAAGACATGTAAAAAGTGAATAACTTATATGAGACGTGGAAGTATTATAATATTTGTTATATGGTATTCATATTTTTGAGATTACATGAGAATTAACTTTTCCTATCATTCATGAACTTGACAAAAATATTGTAATCCTAAATTAATAATAAAGAGATTAAAGGTTAATTAGCTTTAATTAGAAAGTGGTTATGCAGTGGGATTGAAGCCTCCACTTCTAATTATCACTTAGTTGTGTTTCTCTTTTTTAACACACTAGAACGTAAGCTTGCAGTGCAAGTTGGAGTAAAATAATAATATTTTTTTAAAAAAAAAATTAAAAAAAATTCTTGATAAAGGGTGTGTTTGGTATGGAGGAAAAAATATTTACTAAAAAAATAAGTGAAATTTTTAAAATTTTTTTTGTGTTGGGTACGTAAATAAAAAATATTTATATATAGTCTAGATAAATATTACTCCATCTGTCTCATTTTATGTGGCACCATTTTCTTTTTTGTTCATTTAAAAAAAGAATATCATCTTACTTTAATAGGAAATAATTTAATTACCCTTAATGAAATGATTCTCAGTCACATATATATCTAAGAATAATTTAAGACCATAAGTTTCAAAAATCTTCCTTTTTTTCTTAAATATCAAAATAAGTCAGAGGATACCACGTAAAATGAGACGGGGAGTATAAAAAGTGGGTTAGGGTGGGGGCTTGTAGGGATAGGGGCAATAGGGTGGTGGAGGGATGACATAATCAACTTGCTAAAAATCATAGAAAGTATACATTACCTATACAATGTAGATTACTTATACATATTTTATACACTAAATATACATCACAATACACTCAAAAACTGAATATATTTGACTATACATAAAATATATACTGACTATATGTGCTTATACAATGAATAACTATTTTTTATTTTATAATTATCCCTAAATAAAATATAGCTTAATAAGTATTTTTTGTTGTTACATATGGCCTTAAAGGAATATAAAAAGTACCCTAGAGACTACATTTGTATGTAGTCAAACCCTTGATAATAAACTAATTAAATGAGTAATCACTTGATTTTTTTACCTAACTTAAGCATGTTTAAATGTATAATGTGTTCATGTGCTTAAGCTAAGACAAATCCCACCTCTCTTACCTTCCTTTTCCATTTCACATGACTTAATTATGATACTAATCCAAATTAGCTTCTAATTAAAAAGTGTACCTAACATTTTCTTTTAGTTGGTTTCTCTAATTTTGGATTAATTAAATTAATTTGAAGGGTGGAGCTTTGTTTGTAATTTGTAAACCAACAATTATGCATATAAGTAGTGGCGGCGGATTCAGAATTTTCTTTAAGGAGATTCAAAATTTTAAAAAGTAAACACATGAACTAACTGAAAGGAGTTTGACATATATTATATATATATAAAAAAATATTTTTACCATATAAAAATAATATAATAGGGGTTTATCGAGTACTATGTGGCTCCGTCACTGCATATAATAAGTAACATTGCTTTTCAAGATTAGAGAAAAAAGTATTTGAAAAGGAGAGGTGCTGATCATAGGAACAAATTATAGTGGATTTCTTGCTTTAATTTTCAATATATTATCTAGTCAATTTTTTTTTTAAACATACAAT
Organism: Solanum aculeatissimum; assembly: GCA_038996855.1. NCBI lineage: Eukaryota > Viridiplantae > Streptophyta > Magnoliopsida > Solanales > Solanaceae > Solanum > Solanum aculeatissimum. The sequence continues at coordinate 10,399 of JBCEWC010000251.1, read as the reverse complement.
AATGTCAAAAAGTAATGATTAGATCACTAGTTCTATATATTTGAAAAGATAAGTTGAGGTTCTTTATGTTGTTATTATAGCCTAGATTATGTTTGAACTACATATTGTAAACTTCAAAATATATTCATAATCATCATGTTTTTAATCTATATTTTCATTTTTTTCTTCTTTTTTAAAATAGTAATAGTAATAATAACTCTTGTTAAATTTAAATTGAAGGTAGACGAAGGAAAAATAAGTGAGAGAGGATTATAAAGTGAACAATCAAATTTTACCAATAAAATAAAATTTTAAATAGTCAATTAACTGAGTTACTAAGATTCTTTCATAATAGATAACCTGCTCAAGTGGTGGTGTATTAAAAAAAATTCTTAATTAGTGTTAACATTTGAAGAAATCAATAAATCACTATAATGACAATCAATGTCGTTTTCACATAATTTATATTTCATATATATATATATAAATTTATATGTTTCGCTTTTCTTTTTGGGTGGTTGTTTGGTCATAAAAGAATGACAGATTTATATATTTAGAACACCCTCCATTTTAAAAAAAAAAAGGGTCTAGTTTGGCTTAATATGGAGCTTAAAAATATAAAGAAGATCTTTCAATCTTATGACTTTAAATTAATTAAAGTTATGTCAAATGTACCAAAATATCAAACATGTTACGTGAAAAACTGAAATAAAAGTGTTGTCAAAAAAGAAAATCAATCATTCTTTTTTAAATAACTAAAAAGGAAAGTAGGTTATTTTTTTTAAACGGAAAGAGTGATAATTTAGTTTTAAAATGACTATTTTATCTTAGTGAATTTATAGTCACACAAACATCTATGACATAGTTTAGACTACAAGTTTCAAAAGTCTTTCTTTCTATTTTAAATTTAATGCTAACTATATGTAACAATTCATCTTAAGATAAGAAATCCTACATCGACAAAACACAGGAGAGATGTTGGGTATATAAGTAAACATGTCTTACGTACTAATGACACATTTTAAAGTTGTACGGATCTTGGTCCAAAGCGGATAATATCACTAGCGGATTGAGCCATTATAGATGGTATCAGAGTCAATCATGTGTCAATCTTGTCGGCGTGGGTTAGAATTCAACTAAGTTTAGGCAAATTCCGGTGAGACCCTCCCACGGCATATAAGCTACTAATACGCTTTTCCCCAAAGCAAGTTCGCCACCAACCGTAGCAGCACCATCCACTAAAATTTGTCCCTTTTTAATGCATTTACCCCGAGGAACCCGAAGTTTTTGATGCATACAAGTATTTTTATTGGAACGTTGATATATAACTAATGAAATGCTTAGAATATCTTCATCACCTGCTAAAAGAATCTTGGGAAAACTTCAGTGGGACAAAGTAAACAAGTCTTACCTACTAGTGACGCATTTTAAAGCCGTGCAAGCCTAGTCCTAAAACAAACAATATTACTAGCGGGTCGGACCGTTACACTACATCACATAAATAAAGGACGAAAGGAGTATGTGTGTATTTTTTATATGTATGTATAAGTTTTTTACGAAACGATGTCATAACTTGAACTTTGTATGCTTGTTAAGAAATAATGACTGATATGAGTATTTTAATTGATATTTAATTTTAAATTTTAAAAAATAAAAAATAGAATAAGTAATTAATCATGTTAAGGACAAAAAAAAAAGATTTGTTTCTTTTAATATGCTAAAAGTGATAAGTAAATTGAATAATTATTTATTAGTACTACATTTCACTCCAGCATGTATTTATGGGTAGGTGCAATTTGAACTGATCCCTAGGATGATTCCTAGTCCTTTTTTTTTCTTTCAAATAAAATCATATTATTATTATTATTATTATTATACTATATAGTATTCATCATCGTACCCACTTGTAATTTTTGACTCAAATTTCATGAGTGGGAAACAACTCAAAGTGTAGATAAAATTAACAAGTGCAATTCTTCCTAGCTAAGTTTTCTTCAATTTGGGTCCTAAAAACCTCTTATAGTGCCTAAGATGTTTTAAAAATAAAAATTACAGGTTGTAACTCAGTTAATTAGCACTAATTATTGTCCCATAAATTAATTAAACACCAAAAGCAAATTGAACACTCAGAAAATAGGGTACAATTTTAAATTGGTGTTCGGACTCTTTAAAAGTGTCGAGGAGAGAATCCGACACGAGTGTGATATTGAAGATGAAGAGTCCGCGCAACTTAGTATGTATCATAGTAATCAAGTTTTAGGCTTTTAGCAACATAAATATAGAACACCTTTATATTAATGAAATATGAAAATCAATTGAGATATTATATTTAACAAGTATTTTGTTTTAGTTTATAACATTAAAAAAAAATTGAGATCAAAATGTCAAATATCATTATACATATATAATAACGCGGTCATGAAACTTTTAGACAACACGTCATCGATTACTATAGAAAAGTTTCACTGTAACATTGATCTTGTGCCATTGTGCGTCATTACGTTTCAGGTGATTAGATGAAATTGAATGACTTTTTCGTTATTTATAATTTGCTTATCTATAATTTTTATTTTAATATATAAATTTTAACAGGTAAATTTTATTTTTCTTCCTCTTTAATTAACTATATACTTGATTTCCCTGTGGCTTCAACAAATATTACTGGAGTATTCTATATTAATGTGGTTTGGGACAGTCGCGGAGCCAACATTTTTGTCAAGGGCATTCATACTTTTAGAACGTGGATGAGTGTTTTTTATATCAAGGATGTTCAACAATTGATATATATCAAAATATCGATATTTAACCTATATATTCGAAAAAATTTTCCGACGAAGGGTGTTCATCTGACCACTGTTGAATGTAGCTCCGCCCCTGATTTGGGAAGTAATGTCGTTATCAATAGGTGATAGGATTATGTGTTTAGCCATTATGTTTACATCCCTAATCTAGCTATTAATTAATTTAATTAACTTCAACTGGTAAGCATCATTAGTGTTGTTAAAAGCTAAATCAGGTAGGGCTATTTTTACTTTACAGATTTTGGGTACAAGTCGTACAGAAGTACATGATTTTACACGACTTTAATTTTAATTTGTTTTAATTAATACTAATATAATAACCACAATAAATTAAATAGGCCAGTCGTATGAGAAAGATAAAATATACACAGATCTTATTTTTGTCTTTGTGGGATAAATATAGACAATTTTTGATGAATTTATGACTCAACAGAGAAGATATTCGAAGAAAGATTGCAAGAAAAGAATACCTAAATACACAATTCATTTTATCATATTCTCTGAAATTTTCTACCATTTGAAAAAATGACAAAAATTACTATTCTTTCATATTCTTGACCACACCACTTCACATGATGTATTGGTCGGATAGATTACTTCACACAATGTATTAGGACGTACGCGATGTAGTAAAACGTTGAGTGATGTATTCGAAATCGAGACATAATGCATTAGGACGTTGAGGGATGTATCCAAAATCGAGAGGTGATGTATCAAAATGTTTGGGATATATTCGGATTCCATCAAATTTTAGAATTTTTTTGTAAATTGAAAAATAGTGGGGAGTAGAAAGCAATTAACTCCTTACACTATGGATTTCTAAAAATTCTAAAAAATAAAAAATAAAAAAATATCAAGATACAAAGCAAATGAATCAACAAATAGTAAAACACATTAAAGTAGCAAATACTAAATACTCGGACCCTGCCTCTCCCACCTAAAGGGTGATAATACTCGATTATCTAAAATTCTATTATAATCTTTGACCATCACATTTTTCTATCTAGAGTTATTTTCTCGATAACGTAAAATTATGCATTTTTAATTAAAATTCTCTATTATTAATATAAACTAGTATATGTATCCACGCGTTGTGCGGACATTTTAAATATATTAATTTTTAATTATATTAATATATAACATATAGATGTAGATTAAATTTGAAGGTGGACTTAATATTGCTGATTTTGCATTGTCTGTGCATTTTTTGATTAAAATTTTTTAAGAATTAATTATATAAGGCATAAGCTATTTGAGCCCTGGGTATAAAAAAAAATTTATTGGGAGCGCCCCCAAATGAGCCCTGAAAAGTACGATCCAAATTTAGTCGAGACTCAATGAGTTCCGATCACCAAATGAAAAACCAAAAAAAAAAATATATATTATTGTGCAAAAAAAAATAGATCAAAACCAAGATACTTATATAATTAAAAGAAAAATAACAAAAAGTTGTTCCAGCGGAAAAGCTACATAGTACTTATATATACCATTTATGTTGCTCGAATCGTTCATTAAAAATAATATCGCATTCATGATGAATTTTTTAAAATTAAAAAAAAATTCAACATTCATTTTGCGTTATTTTTAAAGAATTCGAGCAACACAGTATACGATTAACTGAAACAACCTAACTTAGAAAGGGAAAGTTTTTACTGCTCAAAAAGTTCGTTTAAACTTTCCCTCCTATACTAGTCTCATTTTTTCACCTCCCCCCGTGCTACCGCTTTCTCCGCCGCTGCTCCACCACCACCACCTTGTATCTCAATCACAACAGAATCACCACCCTCAATGTCGTCCACATCGACAACCGGCTTCACAATTCCGCGGTGGAGCAGCTGGTGGTGCTGTGGCGGTGGTTTCTCCGGCGACGGGGAAGAAAATTCCTTGTCCTTCGCCTTTTTAAAATGTGCTTGAACCGATAGATCTTCAACGGCGTCGGAGATTTTATCCACGCAATTGATGACGTCAATTAGTACGGACGCCACCGTCATCGCCGGAAATATTTCCAGTAGATCCAATTTGTCGGAGAGCAATAATGTTTCGGTGTTGGCGAGGATGAGTTTGAAGTCGTCGACGGCGGCTTGTGAGCGGCGGAGATGGGTTTCTGCGGCGGAGGACGACGGTTGTGTCATGGTTTTGATGGAAAATGCTAATTCTTTTAGGACTTTACTTGATTCTATGCACATTTTTGTGCATGCTTCTTCAATTTTTTTTTGGAATTCACTTGGTACCTAAAAATAAATTAAAGTTAAATAATTAAATAAAAATATTTGCATAATTATTATTAAATCAATAAATAATTTTTTATCGGAGGTAAAATTACACTAATAATATAAAAATCGTCAGATGAAACTTATACTCGTATTAAACTCACATATACTACAATGTACACATGCCAAATCAAATTACATTTTTTTTTAAACGGAGGGAATACAATTTTTTATGATCAAACAAGTTTTAAACAACAACAATAACATACTTAGTGAAATTCTACAAGTGAAATATGAAGAAGATGAAATATACGCAGACCTTATCACTACCCTACAGAGGTGATAGAGAGAATGTTACTGGAAGACCCATCAAACATGTGTTAAATTAAGACAAAAAAAATTACTATGAAAATGTTTTTGTAATTAAGAGAATTTAGAATATTCTTCAATAATTCCCTTTTCTTTTTTTGTCAGAATATTCTTCACTATGTCCTATTTAGTGAACTTAAAAGTACTAATTGTTATATGATTAAATAAAATTAAATGAAATAAAATAATCTAATATTATATTGTACCTGTGGCTTGGAATTAAAGTAACCACTAAGTGCTTGAAGATGGCATGCACATTCTCTAGCAAGGACACCAATCTTCAAATATTGCCTCCATGGATGACGCAGCCTAAAAGATCCATGACCAGGTTCCCACCATGCAAAATTTGCCTTTTTTCGATATAACACGTGATGTGTGAATTAGACGTATGTTTTCGACTAATATAACAAGATATTAATCGGAATAATAATCTTTTTTTGACTCACCAAAGATTCCTCAGTGGCCTTAGAATTAAGGACAGATTTATAGGCTCCAAGGAATCCTCCTTTGTCATCCTTAGAGGCCACCTTTCCACTTTCATCAATCTCTGAAAAGTTGAAATATTCATTTCCAAAACCTACAAGAAAATAAAATGTATGTGTCACTATTTTATTAGTTCGTTAAAAAAGAATGATATACAGAAGTCAGTCTCACACTTTAAGCGTAGAACTGTGTCCTCTTCCTGTATTACTAACGATTCATCTCTATATTTATAAGTAAATTTTTTTATTTCGACATTAATGATATGTTTATATAACGACAAGTTCCAAAATTACGACTTGAGTCAAATATCATTACATAAGTTGAAACAAAAAGTAACTTATACCCTAACTAACGATTCATCTACTAATCTCTGTATCGTTCCAATTTTATTGTCAAATATCTCAAAAAAACAAGAAGAATATTGACTGACCTTCTAAGAAGTTTGCGAGTTTTTCAAGATGAGTAGAAATAAGCTTATGAAGATCTTCTCCGGCCCAAACAGGACAAACAACCAAAGAGACAATGATGCAGGTGGCAGCTCCAATAAGAATAGTAGACAACCTTTGATGAGCCAATTCTAATATTTGGTCCACACGATAACCAGACACAGTCACCATACTGAAGGTCAACACAAATATCAAGATCCCATAGTCATATCTCCTCTTCATGTGTGGGAAAAATCGAGTAAATGTACCTAGTGCACCTGTGTATATGTTGAAAATATAATTAAGTAAATTAAAAAAAAAATTGAAAATTAGAATTTAGTAATGTTGGTGGTCGAACTTTCTTATTTTAGTATTCAAGTTGATGAGTTGAACATCGATCACTCAAATGACGATTATAATTGAATGTGTATTGGATTATATAATATGCTTTTACTTGCACAATATCCTACCTAGTATAAAGACCAAAAAACCCAAAACAATAGGCTCCCCTTCTTTTCCAAACAAATCAGCAAAATATTTAGCTCCAACACCTAATGCCCCAGCTGTTAATGTGGCAAAACCTCTGTTCAAACACTTGCTCAAAGTTGCACCTAAAAAAACCCCCAAAAAATAAATTAATAATAACTAACATTTTCAGAAATGAAAAAATTGACTCGAACATCACAGTTATCAATACATCCAAATTTTACTGTGTAAATAGTGAGGTACAGTCAAGCTAACAGTTACCTGCTGTGAATTCAAAAACAACGACCACAGTTAAAACAGCCCAAATAGCAGATTGTCCAAAGCCATTATAAAGAGGTCTATAATAGTAAAACAAAGAAATCAAAGTAAGAGACAATCCCACTTTAAATGCATGCCAAATTTTTCTTGGATCATCTTTTCCAATTTTCATTGTTTTTTTCACAATTTCCATAACTTTATCCTTTATATTTTTTGGAAAATTCATGACTTGTAAAATGGATGATCAATTTGGAAACAAAGGTGTTTTTGTTATGGAGAAGAAATTATTGAACTAGAAGAGTGCACTATATGGAGTAATAAAGCTAAGTGTAATTATTTATAGTTGGCTATAAAAGTTGGTTGATTTTTTTTAAATTAATTTACACATGATTATCTGTCTCTTCTTAGATCTTTCATGAGAAGGACAAGTTTTTTTTAAATTAATTATCCTTTTTTCTTTGAGGGCTGACTGGGATTATACTTGGATCTGGATTATATTTAATTACAATGACCTTAAAAACTACTTTTTCTTCTGAAATTTTGAAAAATAATGTGGTCATTCTTTACTTTTTCTGACGTTAATGTGTTGCTATGGTAATGTTCAATACTCCCTCCGTCTCAATTTATTTGTCACATTATGGTTTAACACAATCATTAAGAAAAACTTAATTAAGAGTATTGTCTGACTAATATACCCCTTATAAACAGTTAAACTTTTATCTATATATATGTGTCTTTTAATTCTAGAGTAATTAATGCTAAGGGCAAAGTTGGAAAAAAAATAATTAATTCTCTCTTGATTATCCAAATTAACAATTATTTTTAATATACATGACAAATAAATTGAAACGGAGGGAGTACCTTTTAATGTTCAAGGGTTTTTTTACTAGGTAGAAAGCTGTAAAAAAAATAAGAAAGTGTGAAAACTTTGCACTGATTTACTACGACGAATTCCTATGTTTTTTGTCAGTTAGTTTGTAATATTTTCTTCGTTTCATATTACTTGATGTAGTAGTTTACTTCTATTTGTCGTCTAAGTTGATTGGACTCTCCAAAATATTGTTGAAACTTTCAAGAATTCAACGGGCTTGCCGAACATTTTTGAAAATCCAAACAACATGGCTTACCATATTTGAATGTCACATTCATTAAGAAAATAATAACATAACTATTTTATCATATTGATCAGTTATTATGTCTTAATTTTGAAAAAAATGGCAATTATTTTAGATTGTTTATAATGAAAATGACAAGTAAAATAAACAGAGCGTAGGATGACCCCTCAAAGTAAACAAAAAGAAAAGAGAAAAGTATTAATGATAAAGAAGAACAATAATAGATATGTAAATATAATGGGTATGTTTGGTATGAAAGGAGAATATTTTTGGTGAAAAATATTTTTTTAGAAAATATTTCAAGAAAAAGAAGTTGGTTGTTCGCTTATTTTCTAGTGTTTAGTAAGTAGCTAAGTTGTATGGGTTTTTCACTTTCAATGTTGCATCTGTATCGATTTCTTTGAAAACACACTACTTTTGACGAATTCAACACGCACCTGACACTTTTGAAGAGTTCGAGCAATATAAGTAAGTAGGTAAAAAAATATTATCTCAAAAGTATTTATATGTAATCTAGCAAAACACTATCGAGATAGTAGGGGATAAGGAGTGGGATCTTGAGGGTGGGATGGTCAAGGTGTAGGGTTGTGGCGTTCAGTGGCCTGGATGGATAAGATAAAATAAACATAAAATGCCACATATTTTCCTCATTTTTAAAGAATTTATTTTTCTAGAGAAAATATTTCACCTTTTACGAATCGATAACACATATACTATATATTATCATATACTATAAAGCATAAATATATATATTGGTAATGTAGGATCTGACTTTATAATTTATAATATGGTTAATTATCCACACTTAAAATGTTTCTCAAAATTAATTATAATTAGCTACAAGAATTTGAACACTGAAAGAGGAAAACAGCAAAGCACAGCAATGCTTCTTGATTATATTATAGTTTCTTTAACACTTTATAGGTTATCTTTACCTATTCTCAATTTCATTAATCTTCCTCGACCAGTGGCAAAGTCAAAAATTTCATTACGTTTATTTAAAATTTAATATATATGTATAAAAAATAATTTTGATCTATAGATACATCTTATAATTTTCTATATATGTTATATAATTTTTCGATAAAAAGTATTCAACTGGACTCTCTTCATTACTAGTGGAGTAGACACTGTCCCGTATAGTAATTTGAGTTTTAATCGCTGAGGGACTAATATTTTAACGGAAGTCTATTGAAAACAATCTCTTTGTCTTCACGAAAAAGAGTCGAGTCGATTGTATAATCTAGCATTTCATTGCTAGAACTAGAAGGAAATGAAAGCCCATTAATGTGATAGTGGCTCTAAAGATCTGCAGCCCCTGGTAGAGTGGAATGATAGTTGGGCCGGTCCATTTAAAAGCCCAAATTGTATGGTGGGCCTAACCTAAAATCCTTTATGACAGGGTTATGTTCACAAATACCCCTTTTAGGGGATGGTCTTGATAAAATGCCCCTAATAAGGGTGGCTTTGCAAAAATACCCTCCCTTCTTTTAAGAATATATTTTTGGACAAAATTGTCCCTCAACTATAAGGTCCCATTATTTTACACCAGACCTGCCTTATGGGCAAGTATTTCATTATTTCACCTTCGTAGACCTGTCTTATGGGCAAGGATTTACACTACTTTTTTTTTCTTTTTTTTTCCTTTCATTTTTTTGTTAGTATTTTGTTTCTTTTCTTTATTTCTTTCTTTTTCTCTGTTATTTTTTTCTATTTTTTTCTTATGTTTATTATTTTTTATTATTATTATGAAACTATAAAAAATATTTATTTTAAATAAAATGATTGATAAATTCAAGCCAAGATTCAAGATAAATTTTTTTCATATTTATTATTTTAAATATATGAGGTTTGAAATTTCATGAGATGAGATACTTTATAACTCTTATTTTAGAGACAATATTTGACATAAAAACTTTTAAATAATAAGTTACGTCTCATGGGCAAGAGTTGACACAGTTTTTTGTATTTTAATTTTTGAGATGTTCTATAACTCTTGTCTTAGAGGTAAGACTTAGATCAAAAACTTTACAAATTATGTCTTATGGGCAAGACTTGACACTATTACATGATCTATAACTCTTGCCTCTTGGCCCAAAGACTTCCAAACAACAAGTTAAGACCCAAGGGCAAGGTTTGACACTATCTCATTATGTCTTGATTTATTAGATGTTCTGTAACTTTTGTCTTAGAGGTAAAACTTAGACCAAGAACTTAACAACTTAAGCCCATAGGCAAGACTTGACAACTACATTGTGTTTTGATTTATCATA